>BPLR01012899.1:0-38133 GCA_021605095.1 Caerostris extrusa | reverse complement strand
TCACATAAATCATATTCTTACTCACACTGTGCCCATTTATAAGCTTTGCACTTGAAAAATTTAATTTTCATTTCTTTTATGAAGATTTAAGAGAAACAGTTCATTCCTAAACGCACGTAAAATAATCATCCCAATTTATATTCAGTATAATTTAAAACCACCAGCCCAAACACTTATTACATAGTCCTTTTTCTTCTATTAGAAACACTAAAAAAGAAGTACAAAAAATTCTATTTCATTTCACAGTATATAAACCTTACAAGACATAAATAGAGAAAAAAAAAAAACCCAAAAACATTATATAACTCATTCACAATCACCATTAAGTCCAATTAAATGGAAAAATTATTTTCTTAATATCAGAGGTTAACACTTTTTACAACGATCTCCGACTGCCTGAAGCATTCATTTTACACAGCGTTAGAGAAAAGGAATTTTAAAGTGCGAAGCGCGAGGGCTCGCAACAATATATTTCATAAGGAAAATAAAATGCTTTGTAGTAAGCAGTGAAAGCATCTGGGAAGAATAATGCGGAAAGTTCGCAGGTAACCTTGCGACTCGTCTTGGAATCCGGAACAATTAGCAAAGGAGCAGAACGTCATTTTATCACTCAAATGTTTCGTCTCTTTTTCTACCTCTATAAAGCTTTTTGTTATACATTTGATAAGATGATTAATATAACACCTCAAAGTTTATTGCATGCTACAAAAAAAACTTTTATTCGATAAAGAAATGTATTGCGGATGAAATTATAATTTTTCATACAGAGATGTTTATTTTTAATTATCAGTTTTTATACTTATACGTCTTTTAAATCGTTCATTTTGCTTTTATTTTTGTAAGAGTACAGCAAATGCGTTTTGTACCCAGATAAAATACTGCCACACCACACCACTGTGTCTACAGAGCTGAATTGCCCCGACACAGTATGGGAATCATGTGGGTGAGAATTCTGACTGGCCTCCCGTGATGCTCTTATAGTCATATGAGACCGGGATCTACGGCTTAAAGTGGATTTCGAACCACTACAAACATCCATGGCACCACAGGAATTCAAACCCTGCAACCTATGGCACCGAACGCAAGAGCTCCTAGATGTTCAGTCATCAGACCCTGTTATATATAATTAATTGATAAACGCAAAGATATTTCCTCCAATGCATGAACACTTGCATTATTTCAGTATTCATGCATGAAAAGTTCGGCATTGACCCATGAAACATTTGAGCATTGACCATGTTGATGGAACACTGTCACGAAGTTGATAGCAAAATTAAGAAATTAGAACGATTTTAAATTTTTATCTAATAAGAAAATACATCTAAAATGTTATTCTGACTTTTTCATTTGCTATAACTTATTTCTAAGCAAAACAAAATTTAATTTTCACTTCTGTTATGAAGATTTAAGAGAAAATGTTCATTTTAAACACGTAAAATAATCATCCAATTTATATTCAGTATAATTTAAAACCACCATCTAATTCTTATTACACATTTCTTCTTTCTCTATTAGAAACACTAAAAAAAAAGTGAACATCCATTTCTCATCTCTATATCAATCCATTACAAGACATAAATATAAAAAAAACATTATAAAACTCATTCTATAATCACCAATAAGCCCATTTAAGTGAAGTATTTTCTTAATATCAGAGGTTAACATTTTACGACGACCTCCGACTGCCTGAAGCATTCATTTCACACCAGCGTCAGAGAGAAAGGAATTTTAAAGTGCCAGAAGCTCGAAAACAACATATTTCTCAGGAAAATAAAATACTCTAGTAAGCAGTGAAAGCATCTGGGAAGAATAATGCGGAAACTCCACAGGTAACCTTGTGGTTCGTCTTGGAATCGGAACAATTAGCAAAGGAGCAGAACGTCATTTATCACGCAAATGTTCGTCTCTTTCTACCTCTATAAAGCTTTTTGTGTTTATGCATTTCTGTGCGATGATTAATATAACAGCGCAGACTTTGTGCATGCTACAAAAGAAATAACTTTATTCGATAAAGAAATGTATGTGAATGAAATTATAATGATTTTGTTCGTAAGAAGATGTGTATTTTAATTATTAGTTTTTATAGTTATACGTCTTTTAAATCGCTCATTTTACTTTTATTTTGAAAAAATACACTAAATGGTAATAATACGATAATGTTGTATATCACGATGATGTTGTATAATGTTGTAATATAATGTAAAATAAATAAAATACTCAAGTATTACTTATTTATTATTATTTTTAAACATTTCAATTAAAATAATATAAAGCATATTTCCATCTTATATATTTTTTCTTTTACATTTGAGAATATACTTGAGAAATACGTAATATGGACATTACTTAAATAAATACTCAAATAAACTATATATATTATAATATATTACTTAAATAAATCTACACTGAGCATTTGTTCTTCATTCACAACAAATTCAGGGATTATTTTATAAAACACTGGCGTCTAGTATTCAATCAGTTGACCATATGACCAATAGTTCCAAACCTTGGATATTTTTAAGCGAAATTAAAAAATTGAAATGATTTTAAATTTTTATCTTAATATGAAAATACATCTAAAATGTTATTCCTTTTTTTATTTACTATTACTTCTTCTAAGCAAGCAGAAAAATTTAATTTTCATTTCTTTTATAAGATTTAAGAGAAACAGTTCATTTTAAACACGTAAAATAATCATCCAATTTATATTCAGTATCACTTAAAATCACCAACCAAACACTTATTACACATCTCTTTTCTCCTATAATAGTAAAAACAAAACCAAAACATTATAAAACTCATTTACTACAATCCATTTAAGTGAAAAAATTATTCTTCTTAATATCAGAGGTTAGCATTTTTGACGACCTCCGACTGCCTGAAGCATTCATTTTACACCAGCGTTAGAGGGAAAAGGAATTTTTAAGTGCGGAAGCGCGAGAACAATATATTTCTCCAGGAAAATAAAACACTTTGTAGAAAGCAGTGAAAGCATCTGGGAAGAATAATGCGGAAAGTTCGCAGGTAACCTTGCCGTTCGTCTTGGAATCGGAACAATTAGCAAAGGAGCAGAACGTCATTTATCACGCAAATGTTCGTCTCTTTCTACCGCTATAAAGCTTTTGTGTGTTTTATACATTGCAGTGCGATGATTAATATAACAGCGCAAACTTTATTGCAGGCCACAAAAGAAATAACTTTATTCGATAAAGAATTGTATTGTGGATGAAATTATAATGATTTTCTTTTATTTAATTATTAGTTTTTATAGTTACACGTCTTTTAAATTGCTCATTTTCTTTTATTTTGTAAAAATACACCAAATGAGAGTTGCACGATATAAAATACTAAAAATATTTACAAGTTGGTAGTTTGGGTGATAAATTAGGTGATGTTGACTATCGATTTTTCTAGAAAATGCAAGAGTTTGTTCGACAAGCAAGAGACAGCTGTTAGCTTAGCAAACGCAAATTCTGATATAACTGATTCCCTTCTTTATCAGTTTTTATTATATACAGTTTGGCTACTGAACAAATTCTACAGTTTTACAATACTTTTTATGTTATTAATTCCTCAATAAAGTTTTCATGATAAAGTAGAAATTACTTATATTTTTTATAGCAATTTACCTAATCTTAAGCAATGCCATTGCTTCAGTAAAAAAAATCAATGTTTTTAGCAAACACGTTAATTAAAAACGTTATATTTCTTTTTAAACAAAATAATTACAACAATATTTGATCAAATGTATAACAATATTTTTTCCCTAATCAATCAGTATTAAATTAAGAAGTTACATCTAACAACAACGAAAGTATCTCATACTAGTAAAGAGTAATTTTGAATCTTTAAGATCTATTACATGGATTACTTCGATTTACTTTACATGGCTAAACTTTAAATGGGATTTTATTTTAATTTTTTCAAACATTAAGACTGATAATTATAATTAACAGATACTTAAAAGTTCATATGAACTGTTACTGAAACCAGTATGAATTCACACAAAATATAAAAAAAAATAAAATCGCTTGCTTATTTTATTACGTAATTTATATCCGAAAGAAATAAATATATAAGCAATACATAAAAATCTCATACAAATACATACAAATTTCACTCAAAAATTATTAAAATTTCCCATTCATTTAATTAATTAATTATAATATTAAAAGACAATTTAATTTATGATTCTAATACCTAGAATAGAAATCCATAAGTTCAGAAATTTTTCGATTGCTTATTATTTAAATATACAAATTTACAGCTTTTTTTCATTGAAATATAAATTATCACTAGCTTTATTATATAATGCTTCAATTTAATAAATAAAGCAATAGGTGCTTTATTTCGACTCGCATTACAGTCGATCAGTGTTCCCGATGATAAGGTTAAAAGGAAGAGCTTTACAAACAGCAAACTGCCTTGTATTACCAACAAGAAAATGTCATGGAGGGATTTCAAGATGGCGTTGAGGTCCTGACAGTAATGGATCGTGATATGGCTATCAGCATACTGATAGGAATGCAGGTTATTTGTAACTAATATACGGCTAGGTGAAAAAAATACAGTACATGACTTTATCTCTAAGTAACAAATTATTTTTTTACATATTTAATGTAATCAGAATATTATTGTACTATTAAATTGATTTTAAAAGAACTAAGTAATGTTTGTGTGAATTTTAGAAACATTTTCGATATATTGTTCTCACCATTTTCTTCATTCGAACAGATTTATATCTCAAAAAGAACTTATTTTTAATAAATTAAATTCTAACGAATATTTAAATACTTTTCAAAATTATGTATTGCAGTATAACATGAATAAATTAAAACCATGAAACAACACAAAGAAAACGATTAGAAGGGAAATATGGCATTTTCTGTGTTTGGTTTGCCGCTCTACGGTCATTTTTTCCGCACACTTTTAGGCAGATTACACTGAAGTGACAAAAGTCATGGGATAGCAATATGCAAATTTTCAGATGGCAGTAGCATCGCGTAGAACAGGTATAAATGCGCAGTGCTTTCGCAGAGCTTTCATTTCTGTTCAAGTTATTCATGTGAAGAGGTTTTGACGTGATGATGACCGCACGACGGAATTAACAGACTTTGAACGCGGAATGTTAGTTGGAGCTAGACGCATGGGTCATGCCATTTCGGAAATCGTTAGGGAATTCAACATTCCCAGATCCACTGTGTCAAGAGTGCGCCGAGAGTATGAAATTTCAGCCATAACATCCCACCATGGACAGCGCAGTGGTCGACCGCCTGCATATTAACGACCGAGACCGGCGACGTCTGCAAAGAGTCATAAATTCAACAGACAAGCAACACTGCGTCAAATAACCGCAGAAATCAATGTGGGACGTACAAGGGACTTGTCTGTTAGAACTGTGCCGGAGAAATGGCTTTCTTGGGCTATTCCAGCAGAAGACCGACTCGAGTGCCTTTACTGACAGAACGACATCAGGGTGCAGCGACTCTCGTGGGCACGTGAGCATATCGGTTGGACCCTAGATGAATGGAAAACCGTGGCCTGGTCCGATGAGTCACGATTTCAGTTGGTAAGAGCTGATGGTAGGGTTCGAGTGTGGCGCAGACCCCACGAAGCCATGGACCCAAACTGTCAGCAAGGTACTGTTCAAGCTGGTGGTGGCTCCGTAATGGTGTGGGCTGTTTTTCATGGCATGGACTTGGTCCTCTGGTGCGACTGGACCGAACAGTGACTGGAAATGCTTAGGTTCAGCTAAATTTGATCACTTGCAGCCATTCATGAACTTCATGTACCCAAACAACGATGGGTTTTTATGGATGACAATGCGCCATGTCACCGGGCCACAACTGTTCGCGATTGGTTTGAAGAACATTCTGAAATTCCAACGAATGATCTGGCCACCTAGATCGCCCGACATGAATCCCATCGAGCATTTATGGGACATCATCGAGAGGTCTGTTCGTGCCCAAAATCCTGCACCATCAACGCTTTCACAATTATGGACGTCTATCGAGACAGCATGGCTCAATATTCCTGCAGAAGACTTTCAACGACTTGTTGAGTCCATGCCACGTCGAGTTGCTGCACTTCGCCGGGCGAAAGGAGGGCCGACACGATATTAAGAGGTATCCATGACTTTTGTCACTTCAGTGTATATCGAGACCTACAGTTTAACGTGGATTTCCAACCACTCACAAACATCCATGCTACTGACAGGATTCGAACCTGAAGGCTGTGGTACAAAAAGCCAGAGCGCTAGCCAATTGGCGATCAGGCCGCGTCATTTTCTGGGAGGAGAAAAATTTAACGAAACATGTATGTTATGTCTTTGAGTACCAGGATCAAACGAACGTTTACCTTATTCAAAGTCGCAACAGCCTCATGGTGACTAAAACTGCCAACTGTCAGAACAATCTGTCTGACAGTAGGCAGTTTTCTGTCACTGACAGTAATGTCTACTGTCAACTGATACTGTTGAAAATGAGTTTTTTTTCTTTTTACTAGGTAGGGTTGTCAGCCCTATGCTATACAATCATATTAGACAGGGTCATGCGGTTTAAAGTGGATTTCGAGCCACTACAAACATCCATGGTATTTCCGAGTCTCTAACCCGAAACCTGTGGCACTGAGCACCCAGTCATGAGACTCCAACGTTTATCTACTGTTCATAAATTTCCCCCAAATCTGATAATTCAGTGACATTAGGTTAGGAAATCAGGGTAAGATAAAAGGCAAAAAATACTACACTATAGTATAATGAAAATTATAAAAAAAAAAAATCGTACATAAATTTATCTTCATTTGAATGTATTTTTCTGAACACTTAAATTATCGTGTCATCATTCAGTGAATTCTTGACGTCTATTCATGTCTAATGCTGGGAGCTTTATTCATAAATTTAATTGTTTTGTAAGCTTAACTAAATCATTTGTCAACTCGTTAGAAAGAACTATTGCAAATTTGGCTTCACAAAAGAGAAGTTCAAGATGTCTAGACAGCATAAAAAAAAAAGTCTGTTGCATTACAATGGGAAAAATGCAACAAACATGTCTGTTCATTATACTCACTGAACAGAAAGAGTGAAATGACCTCAGAAAAGACAGAAAGATGTAACAAAAGTATTTTTTAGCACTATAAAGTTGGATTTCCACTGATACTATAATTAAACGTCTGCGAAAGTTGCCAATCAGAACTTGAATGGGCAAGAGATTGGCTGGCGTTTCGTATCACAATATCTAGTGGGAATTATGTTGTAGGGAAACCTCGAAAGATTAAAATGAGAACTGCATATTACTACATCACAATTTCTCCTGAGTGTACTTGCTTTAAAAGCAGAGACTGTACATATTCCACCAACGGAAAACAAATCGTCATCTTCTTACACGCTACTGAAACGTTATTTTTAATTGAAATTTTGTTTACTAAAATAATTTATCTTTTTTTTGCGAAAAATTGATTGTTTCTTTCATTTTATTTCATTTCTCATTTAATTTGTCTATTGTGATGGTTAAAAATTTATTACGCCCCTCAAATAAATATTCAGCAAATTTCTTTATATGATACCTTTACATGAGATTGTAGAATCCTTTTACACTGGATAGAAAAAATAAACATTCATGAATCAAAATAAATGATTTTAACATCAATATTAAAAATATATTGGCTAATTTATTGAGCATTGTAATGTGTGCAAATATATGATGAAACTTCACAGCAATACATGTATGAGAAGATGCAAGTCCAAATGAAGGAAAGTAAATTGCCATCCCTTTAATTCCGCGAGTCCTCGTTAACAGATCCAGGGCGCCCCAAATCACTTTCGGTAATGCCCTCTAATTCAATGAAATGCCCCGGGCGTCAGTGTCCTTTGATGACGAAATCGAGGTGAGATGCAAAAGGCTGGCCTCTAAGAGATTAGTTTTCGGATCAGAAGAAAAAACCGGCTCACTTTTAATGGCTTCGAAAATTTTGACTAACAACGTTGTCTCACTATCATTTGCAAGACCTAATTTGAATGCAATTAACTAAGTTGTGCCCCACTGTAATGTAATGTTTGAATTTGACCCTATACTCTTGCATAAAGCTTTATAAAATGTTCTAGAAATTATGATATTCTTCAAATATTCAATTTTTTAATAGATATCAGACATAAAAAAGAAGAGTCTTGATATTGGTCTGGGATCTGCGATCCTGTGAAATTATCTCTGTGAACAGATTTACAGGAGAAAATATGAGGTTTGGCTTGTCCTCTGAGGTCATTTTGTGCAAACTTCGATCTAATTAGACCAAGATCTACAGTTAACGTGGATTCCGAATCGTTAACAAACACTCCTGCCACCGCCAGAATTCAAACCTGAATGTCACAGAATAATTTTATAATGTATAGTATTCCATAGTGTAATTGAATTAAATTCATTCAAGAAAGCTGTTTTTATATAATAGAATTAAAGGTCGAAGTTGAATTGAAACGTTATTTTTAATTAAATTTTGATTACTAAAATAATTTATCTTTTTCTTTTGCGAAAAATTTATTGTTTCTTTCATATATTTCCTTTCTCATTTAATTTGTGTATTGTGATGATAACAAATTTATCAGGCACCTCAAAAAAATATTCTGCAAATTTCTTTATGATTCCTTTAAAATGTATAATAAAAAAAAACATTCATTAATCAAAATAAATAATTTTAACATAAATATTAAAAATATCTCTTGACTAATTTATTGAGCATCGCCGAAGAATCAAAATGTGCAAATATATAACGAAACTTCACAGAAAATACATCAGTATAAGAAGATGCAGAGCCAAATGAAGGAAAGTAAATCCTCGTCTCTTTAATTCCGTAAGTCCTCGTTAACAGATCCAGGGCGCCCCAAATCACTTTCGGTAATGCCCTCTAATTCAATGAAATGCTTCCGGGCGTCAGTGTCTTTTGATGACGAAATCGAGGTGAGATGCAAAAGGCTGGCCTCTAAGAGATTAGTTTTCGGATCAGAAGAGAAAACCTGCTCACTCTTAATAGCTTCGAAAATTTCGAACAACGTTGTTTCATTATCATTTGCAAGACCTAATTGAAATGCAATTAACTAAGTTGTGTCCCACTGTTATGTAATGTTTGAATTTAACCATAAACTCTTGCATGTTTGAATTTAACCATAAACTCTTGCATAACGTTTTTAAAAAATGTACTAGAAATTATGATATTCTTCAAACCTCAATTTTTAATAGATATCAGGAATAAAAAAGAAGAAATCTTGGTCTTGATCTTGATCTTGATGCGTGTGAAACTATCTCTGTGAACAGATTTGCAGGAGAAAAAAGATGAGGTACGGTTTGTCGCTCTAAGACCTTTTTGTGCACACTTTAGGCTAATTAGACCGGTACCTACAGTTTAACGTGGACTCCGAACCACTAACAAACATTCATGCCAAAGCCAGGATTCTAACCTAAATGCTTGTGGTACCAAAGGCCAGAACGCTAGCCAAATGGCCAGGCCAAAAAGGAAAGATGAGAACTATCGGTTTTTGTTTGTCGTTCTACGGTCTGTTTCTCGGTACCACAGATTTCGGGTTCGAGTTCCGTCAGTGAAACGGATGTTTGTAGTGATTCGGAATCCACTTAAACCGTAGGTCCCGGTCTAATATCACTACAGAAATTTGGGCGTAAGGCTGACATCCCTACCCAGTAACAAAAAAAAAACATCTCCTGTCTTGATATATTCCAGTTGGCAGACGGCCTTGGCCCACAATGGGGCTGTTGCACCAATGATGAAAAGAAAAATACTAAGATATAGCTCAATACTAAAGAAACTGTAAGAAATATTAAAACTAATACTAATTCATCATTTGAATATCTGTCAAACCATTCATTCCACAAAATTACTGTTCTTTAAACTTCGCAAAGACTGTCCCAGAATAAATCTGATATCCAGACATTCGATAAAACAAATCAATCTTTCGTTATTTCTATGGCACCGTTTCCACTATTTCATATTCTTTGATTTCCCAGGGGAAAACTTTTTCCTTAGATCCCTCCATATACACAAAAGCCAACCTCATCAGAGTTGTCTAACATTTCAGGGCATTTATAGATCTCCAGTCAATACAGATCTCGAGTTAAATATCTGTTTTGTCCCAGTTGTGTGTATCGCATATTGGAAAAGAAATTCCGCGAAATTCGAAAAGATGAAAAACAACGCCATAATAACGGCTGTCAGAATAAAGGCGAAATTATTAAAGGGCTGCACGATTGCAATCTAATACCATTTCTGGTTTTTTTTTTCCTATCAGATAAATCAGACACTTCTGATTGCTTTTTACTTTTAGTTTATTGGATCGTGTGTATTTTTTTTGTACAGGTTGAATGACATCGAACAATCCAGGGCTAAATTAAAATGAAATTTAATCTGACGAGTTCAAATTCATCAGAAATATTTATAAATAATAATATTTAAAAATATAAAAATATATATTTAATTTATATAAATATAAAATATTTAATTTATTTTTTAATTCCATTAATAAGCAAATATATTAAAAATAATAAATTAAATAAAGTTTTTATTTTATTTAAATATAAATCTGCATTTATTTATATTTTTAGACAAAGTGACTAAAACGTTTTAACCAGTCCAAAGAATTTTTAAAAAATTTCTAAACATTTAAAAATCAGAGATAATTAAGTATTTATTTTTGATAATTAATCCAAGATAGCTACGTTTTTGTTATTCATCATGGTATTATCATAGACTGTACATTAGTTATTAACTTTATTGCTTAACATAGACGATACTGCATAATATATAGGGTCAAATCATGGAATGTACATTAGTTATTAACTTCATTGCTTAACAGATTATATTACATAATATATAAATATCATAGAATGTGCATTGAATAATGGACTATAATATATAGGGTAATATCATAGAATGTACATTAGTTATTAATTTTTGCTTAACATAGACTATATTACATAATATATAGGGTAAATTCATAGACTGCACATCAGTTATTAATTTTATTGCTTAACATAGACATTACCCATATCTTTATACTATAAGAGTTGATAAATTAAATTCTCAGTGTCATGACAGAAAATGGACAATTCGTTAATTTAAAAACATATCCATTATAGTAAAAATTAGTTATTATATTCGTTATTATTCCAAATCATTGGCTTGCATTTCATTTTTTCCTGTGAATACTTTTTAATATACTTTAATGGAATTCAAAAAATAGCAAAGTTATTTGGGTGAATAATATTCAAAATTCAATTTTTAACAGTTAAATGAAACACATCCCCCCACACACACACATATTATATATATATTTGCTTCAAAAACAAATATATATATTAGAAAAATCAAAACATATTTCGAAACCCAAAACTTTACTAATAACTGAGAGAACCTCAGCAAAACGCATTACAATTTTTAATACTTCCTTTCAATATTTACCAACTACTTATCGAAAAGGGAAGCAATAAAAAGTATTGGAAACCCAAAAGCCATTTTAAAGTCGT
Organism: Caerostris extrusa; assembly: GCA_021605095.1. NCBI lineage: Eukaryota > Metazoa > Arthropoda > Arachnida > Araneae > Araneidae > Caerostris > Caerostris extrusa. The sequence continues at coordinate 26,611 of BPLR01012899.1, read as the reverse complement.
TTGTAAACACTTCGGCGCACCTGCTTCGATAAAAGCTTAACATGGGCAAAGTTTCTTTATCCTTGTGTTTTCGGCAATAATCGCATTGTACACACACCTAAGCCGCATTTAAGCCTACAGTTTGCTTTGCCGATAGTTTTTGCTCAAAGCAAATTCACGAATTCTTTGAAAATGTTCATCAATATTCTCAATAAAAAAATAACTTTGGGGTGGAACACATTTCTACTTTTGTTGAATTTTCTATGTGGCTTACAAAACCAAACTAATTGATTTGTTTTTGTTTCTTTAATTCCACAAAGGATTTAACACCATTTTCTAGTGCGATGGTTCCCAGACTTATTTGTTCTACCACTCCCTTTTAAAAAAGAAAATTACTCAGTGGTCTCTTGGAAATCTATAAAAAAACACAAGTTTTTTACTTGATGTATAAATCTAGCTACATCTTAAAACGCAGTAAATAAAGCTGTTGTACATAAGATATCTTGATTTGGTTTGGTTTGTTGCTCTACGGTCATTTTCTGCATTTAGGCTAAATATACAAGGACCTACACAGTTTAACGTGGTTTCGAATCACTAACAAACATCCATGCCACCGTCCGGTTTGAACGAACCTGAATCATGTGGTACCAGAGGCCAGAGCGCTAGTCAATTGGCCATCAGGCCGCCAAACTATATAGAGGCAACTCAGTTCTAGGGACAGTGGTGTGGTGTAGTAGTAGTAGTAATAGTATTATTTTTATCTCGTACAATGCTCATTTGGTGTATTTTTATTAAATAAAAACAAAATGAGCGATTTAAAAGAAGTAAGTATAACTATAAAAACTGATAAAGAAAATAAACATCTCTTTACGAAAAAAAAAAAAAATCATTATAATTTCATCCACAATGCATTTCTTTATCGAATAAAGTTATTTCTTTTCCAGCTTCCAATAAAATTTGCGCAGTTATTATTAAACATCGTACCGAAATGTATAATAACATAAAATCTTTATAAAGGTAGAAAGAGACGAACATTCTGGTGATAAATGATGTTCTGCTTCCTTTGCTAATTGTTCCGGATTCCAAGACGAACCGCAAGGTTACCTGCGAACTTTCTGCATTATTCTTCCCAGATGCTTTCACTGCATACTGCAAAGTATTTTATTTTCCCGGAGAAATATGTTGTTCTCTCGCTTCGCACTTTAAAATTCCTTTCTCTCTGTAACGCTGTTGTAAATGAATGCTTCATGCAGTCGGAGGTCGTCGTAAAATGCTAACCTCCGATGTTAAGAATAATAATTTTCCCACTTAAATGAACTTAATGGTGATTGTAAATGAGTTTTTTTTTGGTTTTTTTTCTATTTATGTCTTGCAATGGATTTATATAAAACTGTGAAATGGAATCGAATTTTTTTTGTTACTTCTTTTTAGTGTTTCTAATAGGAGAAAAAAAAGAAATGTGTAATAAGTGTTTGGGCTGGTGGTTTTAAATTATACTGAATATAAATTGGATGATTATTTTACGTGTTTAAAATGAACCGTAACTCTTAAATCTTCCTAAAAGACATGAAAATTAAATTTTTCTGCATGCTTAGAAATAAGTAATAGTAAATGAAAAAGAATAATATTTTTAGATGTATTTTCATATGACGCTAAGATTTAAAACTTGGTTCAATTTCTTAATTTCGCTGAAAAATATCCATTTGCTGTAACTACAGGGTGTATTTCCGATTGATTGAATACTTCTGTCACTAATTCCAAAGGTTTTAACACCATTTTCCAACGCGATGGTTCCCAGAATTATTTGTTCTATCACTCCCTTTTGAGGAAAGAAAATGACCCAGTAGTTCCATAGATAAAAAAAATCTAGCTACATAGTGAAAAAGCTGTTGTACATAAGATATCTTGATTTGGTTTGTTTGTTGCTCTACGGTCATTTTGCGCACACTTTAGGATAAACAGACTGGGTCCTACAGTTTAACGTGGATTCCGAATCACTCACAAACATCCATGCCACCGCCAGAATTCGAACTTGAAGCCTGTGAAGATACCTTGAAGCTCTAACTGTAAAAACAGATACAGATTCTCCGTTGAAGACGTAATGGTGTTAGTTAAATTCTGCGTAAACTACAACTTTGAAACTTTTTACGAATATAGAATTGTTTCCGAAATATGGTGAACTTAAAGTGAATATAATTATTGAAATGTTAGGATTCAGAAGAAACATTGAACAAACATATTATTTATTTTCTACAACGCAAAGCAGACTACTAACTAACAAAGCAATTACTACAACGCCAAACCTAAACTACAACTCACCAACTTGTATTTTTTTAAAGCGATAGAACACTACTGTCGCCACATATATGGAGTACAATTATTATTTAAGCATTTTTCTTTTCCTCTCCGCTGAATAGTTCTTGCGGTTGGTGGATTCTTAAATTCAATTCAATTAAATTAAATTATTCTTCGTGGTTGGTGTATTACTAAGTTGAATAAAGAGGTCGAATGCCTGAATGCGAAGCGTTCATCTACTTAATGGTATGTGATGAAAGTAGGAAAGGATGAATAGATAATAGTAGCCATATGAAATGGGAAAAAAAAAAGAAAAATAGGAAAATGAAAAACATTGGTGATGAAAATGCAACATGAAATTTGTGATCAGTAAAGAGTGATAATGTTAGAAGAAACACTGAAAGATATTGAACTGAAGTAGAATAAATAAGTGAACAGGAAATTATGAGTGGTTTGAGGCTTCGATTCCATTTAGAAGTAGAGTAAGGATACTTGCGTAAAAATGAATTGAATTGCGTAAAAAATAGTTCGTACCTTGATGAGCGGGTTTTCGTAGGTAGCAATGGTATTGAAGAAATTTCTAGAAAGCTTTGTAATAGTGAAAGCTTGTCAACAGTATCGATAATCCATCTCGATGGAATTGTAGAGTTACCGGCAAACCAGGTAGCACCAGTGATGATACGAAGAAGTTTGGTTTGTTGATGTACTAAAATCAATCCCAGTAACATTCGCCTTACACACAGAAAATTATAGATAATATGAAAATAAAAATCACGAATAACAATAAAAACTATCTTAATGAGTAGGATAAAACTGGTGGCCTGCAATCAAAGAATTAATCTCGGCACTATTTTTAGGATTCCTAAATCACCACGATTCGCTATTTGCAGTTGTTCTTTTCTTGTTAACTAATTTGTAACCACGCTCTACTACATATGATGAAAGAAATGCAATTTTGCTTGTCTTTCCTTCATTTTTTATACTTCTTTTATTTTTATTAAACCACCATCAAATACACCTGAGGGTACTATCTCCTCTCGCCCTTTCCACTGCCCCCCTAAGGGATAGTATCACCCACTTCGAAACCAGTTGTCTGACAAATGTTTGTACAGATAGCTGGCGAATCGATCAGGAAGTCCTCTTTTTCTTGTGGATAGAGCTGGTATAGCATATCTATCCCGTGTTGCATTGTGAACAGTACTGGATTTGCTATAATGCTGCTATACACAGTAACGAATAATGGAAGTCATTCCCAGAAAAAAAAATTAAATAAACAGAAGAAAATTGCTTTTGTAGTTCAATGAATGTCCCTTTTATGTGATATTAATTACTAAAAAAATTATTACCACTTAAAATTCCTTTTCTAAAAAAGTAATTTTGAAATTCGTTTTTATTTATTTCTCATACTTAAAAATTTTAATTTTCTTTCAAAATAAGACACTATTAACAAAAATCAACCATTTCAGGAGCAATACATATTGTTAGATATACGTGAATTATTATGTAATGATACATTTAGTGTAATTATGCATGAGATTAAACTGACAGCCTATACTCTATTCCAATTAAACCCAAATCATATTGAGGGCAGTATAGAGTATATGTATCGATTATATTATCATATCTAACGAAGAATCCTGAATTAAGGGATGTATCCCACATATAATTTTAAAAGATCTTTAATTTTCTTGATTAGTCTTGTAATACAGAATGTTAAATATTATGCCCGAAAAAAAATTTTTAGGGACCCTTTTCTAATAAAAAAAGCCCAATCCATAAAAGTAGAGAAACAGAAATGCTTTCAAAGGAAAGAAGTTTATAAAAAATGAATTATTAAATTGTTGATCGCATGTACGACTAACAGCAAAATGTTTGTAAGTTAATTGCTATTACGATTACATCGATAAATACAGCAAATTAACTGAACGACAGCAAACATTCAACAGACTCGCCAACCACAATTATCGAAATATTTTTTTTTTTTTTCCTGCAGAACTTGCAAAATGATGTAAATCTTTCTCTACGTAATTGCTTTTCATTTCATGTTTTTCTCAATTACGCCAAATCAACTTCACCAAGGCTATCGCCAAGAGTGCCAACTTGGCTATTCTTTTGGCTTAGTGTAGGGACATTTAGTATATTTTACAGAATAAAAAGCATTTAAAACATTAAATAATTCCTATAATTGAAAAATTACTAATTATTTAAAATTAAGTAATTATTTCAAAGAAAAGAAGTTAATAAAAAAAGAATTATTAAAATATTGATCGCATGTACGACTAACAGGAAGATGTATGTAAGTAAATTGCTATTACTATCACATCAATAAATACAGAAACTAAGGATAGCAAACATTCAACAGATTTGACAATCAATTATCGAAAAATTTTTTTCCTGCAGAACTTGCAAAAATGATGTAAATCTTTCTCTACGTAATTGCTTTTCATTTCATGTCTCGTGCTTTTTTCAATTACGCCAATCAAATCAATCGCCGAACACCTCGCCAAGGCTACCATTTTCAACTTGGCTATTCTTTTGGCTTAGTTCAGGGACACTTAGTATAATTTTACAACATAAAAACATTCAAAACATTAAATAACTCCTATAATTAAAAAATAATATTTATTTAAAAATAAAAAATTATTTACATATTAACATGGGATTTTATAACAATATATTTTGTTTAATTGAATATAAAATAGCTACCCGTCGATTCCGAAACTAAATGAACAAGTAATACTTTTTTTCACTATATTGCAGAAAGTCCTTTATAAATAAAGTTGCAATTTTCCTCTTTACATTTGGGGCCATCTATTAGTAGATACATACAACTTGAATAATTAATTTAATTTAATTTATGAATTAATATTTGATAAAACTAACTTAAAACTAATTTAGTTTAATTTATGAATTAAACTAAAGTCAAGTGTCTCATTCATTACAAGTTCAAAAAAAAAATATTTGAACTTGAGTGGTTGGATAAAAAGTATTTTATTAACGATTGAAAATTCGAACAAGATATATATAGGGAGAGTGTGAACTAATAGAAGGAATTGAAAAAGAGCAAAAACAATCAAGAAATGTTTAAATTCTGTGTTAGAAAACGCAAAATTGTTTTTTTAACCTTTAATGTTAAACGTAAAAAACACTTTCATCTTTTTTGTTCATTTTTCAAAGTATTTTCACAACTCTACTTAAAAAAGAATTTTAAGGATTCATTACTAATTGAAGTTTCCACTGTTATTCTCTATAGCTTTTATTTAAAATTCTAACCGTAACTGTTTCCTCTTCTTCGCCGTTAATGAAATATTTATAAATGTATTGCAGAGACAATTTTCTCTCTTGCTACTACTATTCAAGCTGACAGCATTAATAATTCGTGCTTTCTGCATATATCAATGTTTATTACGTTTCTAAAAAACATTTACAAATTACAAAATGAGAACTCGCGCCAACAAAACGAATATTTTAAGCTAACTCGACTAATTGTTGAACATGGTGGCTACAGAAACTGTGAAAAAAAAATTACCCTGACTCAACTTACAATATTTTCCTGATTTACGACTACATATTATATTAGTTTTCTGGCTTTCACCCTACTCAGAATAACTGTATGTGTATAATATACATTATTAAAAACACTTTTACCAGTTATTTAATATGAAAACAATAATACTTTTTATGAAATTTAATTTTGAAACAATAAAATGAACACCCTAAATAAATTATTAAAACAGTATATTACTGTAACTCCCGAATTATTACAAAAATAACCACTCTTACTAAAATAAATACAGATGCATGAATTTAATTAAGCTATTTTATTATGAATAAGATGGATTTACATGGTTTATTTTAACAATTTTCTTCTTTTTTAAGAAACTCGCAAAATGAAATAGCAAAACGTTATAAAATAGGGAACAGTAATTATATCTGAATATGTGTTCAAAATGGAGCCTGATAGCTCTGGCGTTCGGTACCACAGGTATCGGATTCAAATCCCGGCTTTGCCATGGGTGTTTGTAGTGGTTCGGAATCCACTTTAAGCCGCAGGTCCCGGTCCTAACAGGATCGTAGAGCGCTGCGGGGGCATTGTTACTCCCTCGTCCGTGGCTTACCATCAAGTTACACGCGCCCCTGGGTAGTGCAAAGTGAGTAACATCAGTGCAGCCCTTATGGCGAAGATCACGGTCTATTTGCCAGCTGCATTAGAAAGAAAAAAATGTGTTCAAAATGCGATACCCGTATCATTGAATTTTTGCTTTTTTCCTCTACATACATATATAATGAAAATCCAATTTAAGAGCAGAATTGGCAATTAAACACTTTCTAGTAATTAAATACACAAATAACAAATTAAAGTATGCATTCCACGCAGTTGCCAAAGATGCCATGCAGATTGATTTAGGCATGATACACTTAAATATATATATAAATAATAAAACAATAAACTTAATTTTCAGCCATTAAATACATAAATAACCAATACATTAGTAACAAACACCAATCGATGCAGATCAATCAATGCATTTGCTAAAGGACTGTGAAATGAGGCTGAAGGAATGAATTTAAGTTTAATACTCAATAAATAATAAAATACTAAAAACATTAAAATCGCTACTTTTCTAAATAGTCTTAAGCAAATAGCATAACAAATAATAATACGAATACACGCAGAACACGAGTAAAAGCAAGCAGTCAAAGACATGTTTAAAAATGAGATAAATCATAAACTGGACAGCCCGCCATAAAAAAAACGGACGTAAGTTGTCATCCTCGGATTTATTTACAATCACAGTTGTCAAACATGCTTGATTAAAAATCACCGATCACACGCATGCTTGGCATGAAATGCTCTCGTCAGCAATGTTTCCTGATTTTTAGATATTTTTACGAATTTCCATGATTAAAAATTCACTAATTTAAAAAAAATTTCACTAATCCTTTTTAAAAATTTCACTTTTCTCTGGTTTCCCATTCTATCACCACACTGTTGAAGGTAAAAAGAATATCCATGCCAAAAAATTCAATCACGTCATAAAAAAATTAAATCGGTTTCTGAGATTTAAATTAATACTCAAATCGCCTTAGGAATAATATTGCAGCACAACTCTAGTCAATTCAGAAGCAACAAATTAAATAAAATGCTTAAATGATTTCACAGAACGTAAAAATCGAAATCAAACGCACATTTATCTTTCAACTATTATTATTTGAAGCTATCTTTCAACTGACACTAAAAATATATATTAAGTTCTCAAAAAAAAAAAAAGTATTAACATTTATCAGTCAAGTAATGATTTATTAATCTCATTTTCTAAATTTTTTTTTTTGTAACGTAGAGTAGTATTCTGATATATGCCCCTAATCCGTTCTTAACCTTTGGACTTATATCAAACTGACATATACTAAACAAATTTTTTCCTTAAGCAATTAAAGGAAAATTATTAATCTGTTCCCATGAAAAAAATCGTATTGTTATTGACCATAAGATTCATTGATGACCAAACAATTCAAAGATTAAAATACAAAAAGAAATTTGATGAAACTGACATATAAATAAAAATTTGCCTTATTTAATTTCCTCTTTTCTGCCTCTTTTCCCAGCTTGTATATGATTGATGATCACCAAATTCGACATTTACTAAAAGCACTTTGAACAAAGAACTTCGGGATCTTTCGGAAACGTAACATTGTCTGACTATTCCAGACAACACTGTTAAGACTTGTTTGGACTTTGTTGAGGTAGTATTTCTCTGAAATGTTTTTGACATCCATTCATTTGGCAAAGATGACATAGGCGAGTCCAAACAAAGACGTCAAGCACAATTTTTTTTTCGGACAATAAGTATAGTAAGATGCATTTAATCCAAAATGAAGATAAATCAGTTTACCACTCTACACCTGTCTGTAAATGTTTTTATTTTAACTGCAACTGTGAGCCTTGTAATTTGAAGTGCACGAAGAGAATTGTTGAAGTTTTTTTTTTCCAAATTAAAAAAAAAAAAAATCTCGAATAGAAATTTAATGAAGAATAAAAAAAAATCAAAATACATTATTACTTTTTCAGGTTTGAATAAACATGGAAATAGTTACAAGAACATGTTTGCTACTAAGTGTTTTGAAAACATACAGGCAAACAATTAATGATCCTTCAGACCATAAAAATCAAGTTTATAACATGTCGTCATGTTATAAACTTGATTTTTTATACATGGCATTTTCTTAACATGACACATTTTTCATTTTGTTACTTTTCGTCTGTATGTTTCTGAATAGACAAAGAACATCCATAAAGAAATTCCAGGAATTCCATTAATTGATTTCTGAGGTTTGAATGAACACAGAAATATTTACACAATCATTTTTTACTACTAAACCTTTTTAAACATACAGCCAAACAATTAATGATTCTTCAAAACATAAAAGTTCATAATTACTTTTCGTCTGAACATTGCTGAGGATACAAAAGAACGTACATTACGTTCTCGAAAAAAATTTAATAACGTATAAGTAAATTAATTTATTTTCCAGGTTTAAATCAACATCGAAATAGTTACAAGAGCATTTTGCTATTGCTAGTAAATCACTTAAAACCTTACAGGAAAACAATTAATGATTCTTCAGAACATAGAAATCAATATCACAATTACCTTTTCGTCTAAACATTGCTAAAGATACAAAGAATATCCGTAAGTTCCCAAAACGTATTCATTGCCGTCTAAAAGTAAATTAATTGATTTTTGAGATTTGAATAAACATCGAAATAGTTACAAGAACATTTTTGCTACTACACTATTGGTAACATACAATTAATGATTTAAACAATTAATGCTTCAACAAGGCAAACAATTAATGATTGTTCAGAACAATCATTAATTGTTTGCCTTGTTCAACAAACATCAAGATCACAATTACCTTTCACCTAAACGTTGCTGAAGATACAAAGAATACCAACTAAATTCTCGAAAAACTATTCAATGTCATGTAAAAAATAAATAAATTAATTTTTGAGGTTTATTAAGACATAGAAATATTTACAAAAAAATTTTTTGTATCTAAACCTTTTCAAAATATACAGGCAAACGATTAGTGATTCTTCAGAACATAGACATCAAATTCACAATTACTTTCCGTCTGAACGTTGCTGAAGATACAAAAAAACCATCTATTAAAGAATTCCAGGAATTCTATTAATTGATTTTGAAGTTTGAATAAACACCGAAATAGTTACAAGATATCTTGTAACTATTTCGGTGTTTATTCAAACTACAAAATATTTCTTGAAATTATCTTGAAAAATTTCTTTTTGCTACTAAACCTTTTTGGAAACATAACGGCAAATATTTAATGATTCTTCTGAACATAAACATCAATGTCACAATTACCTTTCGTTTAAACATTGCTAAAAATACAAAGAATATCATATCCATTAAGTTCCACAAAAACGTATTCATTGCTGTCTAAAAGTAAATTAATTGATTTTTGAGGTTTGAATAAACAGCGAAATAATTACAAAGAACATTTTTGCTACTAAACGTTTTGGAAACATATAGGCAAACAATTAATGAACTTGATTTACATGTTCTGAAGAATCGTTATTACCTTTAATTTTAACGTTACTGAAGATACAAAGAATATCCATTAAATTCTCGAAAAAGTATTTAATGATGTCCAAAAGTAAATTTATTTGTTTTTGAGGTTTAATAAACATCGAACATTTTTGCTTCTAAACCTTTTGAAAACATACAGCAAACAAATAGTTAATGATTCTTCAGAACATATAAACCAAGTTCAAAATTACATTTCGTTCTGAACGATTCTGAAGATACAAAGAACATCCATTAAGGAATTCCAGGAATTCTATCAATTGATTTTTGAGATTTGAATAAACATCGAAATAATTACAAGTTCATTTTTGTTACTAAATGTTTTGAAACCACGGCAAACAATTAATGATTCTTCAGAACATAGATATCAAGTTCAAAATTACTTTTCGTCTAAACGTTGCTGAAGATACAAAGAATATCCATTAAATTCTCGAAAGAGTATTTAATGAAGTCTAAAAGTAAATTAATCGATTTTTGAGGTTTAAATAAACATCTAAATACCCTCATGAATAATTTTTTAGAGCAAAACTCCAGCAAAACGATTAAACGATTCCTCGCAAACATGGAAATCTCGATGTTGTAAATCTTCGCAAACTTAAACGCACCGTGGGAAGTGTAATTAAGCCATTCCAACCATCCAGAAAAAAGTCCCAAGTTCCGACTGAATAAAGTCCAATATTTTTCCTGCAAATATAATTCGGGCAAGTGTCGTATATTTTGCGGTACACTGGGCACTTCTCAACTCGCGTGGAAATCAAAGTAAATAGCGGCTGGGAACATTAGACTTTAAATTAGTTCCCGTTTCTGTTCCCTTTTTATTTTTCCTTCTCTGGAAAGGAATGCAGGAAGCTTATAAGATGCTACGAGATTCCGGGAGCAATATATTTCGGTTTTCTTTTATTATTATTATTATTATTACTGCCACATTTACTTAGGTATTAATGTAACGATTCGAGCCAGTTCAGAAGGAAAGAATTTTAAATTCTCCCTCCTTATATGAAATGGTAAATTTATATCTGAAAGTATATTGGGCACGATTTTAACATAGAAAACATAAATCAAATGATCGGAAGCGTAAAGGAAAATAGATGTTATTAATCTTATTTCCATGATTACAAAAAAAAGTCATGAATACATGAATAAATTAACATATATGTTCATTATTAGATTATATGAATTGTCCTTACCCGTCTACTACATAAAATAAAATATTTCTTCTTCATTGCTCCAAAAGCCCTATTCGGTTTGTAGCTCTATGGTCCTCTTTTTGCACACTTTAGACTAATTAAACCGGGAGCTACAGTTTAACGTGGGATTCCGAACGGCTAACAAATATCCATGCCACCGTCAGAATTCGATCCTGAAGCTTGTGGTACCAAAGGCCAAAATGCTAGTCAATTTGCCATCAGGCCATCCAACAGCCCCATGGTGGGCCAAGGCCGTCTGCCTACTGGCATATTTCGGGATAGAAGGTGTTTTGTTTTTACGTAAGGTTGTCGGCTCTACACCCACGCTCTACAATCATATTAAACAAGGACCTACGGTTTAAAAAAGGAATTCCGATCCATTACAAACATCCATGGTACCGCCGGGACTCGAAACCTGTGGCACCTGTGCCAATCACTTGGCCATCATGCTAAAATATTTCTAATTTGGGTAAATTTTATTAGAAAATATAACGGAGAAGAATATCGTCTAACTTTCGTTTAGCAAATTTTAAAGGAACGGTTGTTCTGAATAATTATTTATAAATAAAAAATTTAGACAATAAAATATTAATAAATCTATAACAGAACATTTGAATCAAACAAATATATTTTTAAAAAAGCTACAATCAAATCACCATAAAAAAAAATAAACATTATAATTTCAAAAATTTCTAAATATAAATAAAAACCAAAGAGAAGTAATATTTTTCCCGAGAAAACCTCAGAAATCTTTATGAATATTGTTTATATCACGCAATGCGAGGAAGTTAGTCATTAATACATTAGTCAATAAACCAATACAACCAACAAGCAACTATTTATAATAATTTAGTAGTAAATATCCAATCCAAAAGCATGTTTAAATAATACAAGACCAGGCAAGTTAAAAATTAATGGGCGGTTAAATATGTGCATAAATAATCGTTGCTATGCTAATTTTCACATCATGCCAATACAATGTTTTCAGTCTATAAAAGATTTCATATTACCTTTTTCCAAGTAGGTTTTGTAAGAGTTATGAAAGTTTATCATAATAAATTAATTGTTTTTCTATTTGCATATAAGTGAGATAAAATAAAAGCAATATTTTATTGCTTTAAATTCGCGAATATTATATGATGTGATTATATTAATTGTAATCAATTACATAAATAAATTAATATACATAAAAAAACAGTCTTTACATTGCATTCGATTAGATTTTTGGGATATTCATGAATAAATCAATATTTTACTAATTCTTCTACTTTAAGGGCGCAACAGCCCCAATGTTGGCTAATGCCAAGATGTTTTCCTTTTACCGTGTAGGGTTGTCAGCCCTACGTCCAACGCTCTACAGTCATATTAGACCGGGACCTTAGATTTCAAGTGGATTCCAAACCACTATAAAGAGGTATGGAACCGCTGGGTTTGAACCCGAAACTTGTGGCATCGAAAGCTAGAGCGCTTGTCATTCGACCGTCAGAAATTAAATGGAATATTTTTTTTTTCTTGTATAAATGCATCCAATATTCTTGGTGAAAGAATCTTAATTGCATTATATTTTTATGTGTTGAACATGATGTTGTCCTGGTATAAAGTTCATGGCGTCAACAAAAAAAAAAGTAAAAATATAATTTATAGTGAAGGGAGATTAAATGATGTTTTACCATTTAATCTCTCACATTTAGAATTGGTCATAGGTGCCTTTCACGTGGCACATGCAGTTATACTCGTATGAAGTTACTTCTCATTGAGATTTAAAATTAAATTGAAAAACTATGCTATATGTCAAAATGAATATGATATTGTCTTGATATAATGTCTGTCGCGTCAACAAAAGAAAATGTAGCTAAAAAACAAAGTGACGGATTTTCCTAAGTTAGTGCTTTGTATAAAGAATCTAGAATCAATTCGAAAAAGTTTAAATAGTCTAATATAGAGAAAAAGACATAAGCACAGTGTAAACGATATGACTGTTAAAAAACTGTTTCAAAAAGCAGCAAAAAGATTTAAAACCAAAACCGCTAATGCAAAACCACTTGTCCAACACTTCGATTCAAAACAAAAATACAAAGAAGATCTCTTTCCAAACTTAATAACTTGTTATGACGATAACGATGAATCCAAAAACAGGATTCAGCAAACACTAAGGATTTTCTTACGGGCTGAAAAGACCCCAACTGTATAACGAATCTTCTACCTCAACGAAATTTGTTGCAATACCTTTTGCCCTTCTGGAATAAAGCCAATATTGATTTCTTCAGAGCCATCTCTCATAGCTCAATTCATCTGTCTGTTGCAATCGATTCAAATTTCAACAGTCCGCGTGTCTGCAGTCAAAAGTGAAACTTCAAAGGAAAGGGATAACAATCGTCCATCATTCAACGAATCTTCTTCCCTCACATAAATATTGATGAGGGTGAATTTTGTTCGATGTGCACGAACCATACAAAAACAGGAAGAGTACGCCATCTGGTAATATACCATGGCCTTAAATATCCTGTATTACCAGATTGTCTTGCAAAAAAACAAGATTTCCATTCCTTGCCATATGAATTCATAATGATAAAACACATCATAAAAATACCTGATTTTGATTACTATAAAATTTATCACCCTGATCAATAATGTTGACCAGGTGGATCATTTTTTTTTAATAAACGTCACAATATAATCCAATAATAATTCATTGTGAATACAAATTTTAGTGGTACCAGGTATAACGGTTATTTAAGAAGAGAGATGGTTAGACAGAGAGTTTGGTTAACAGTCCCATCTCTGGAGTAATCAAAACGTCACTGATGTTAAGATTTCTAGTTAGCGTCATATTTTTGGCGTGTTGCAGACATGTCCAGATTCGAGCTAAATCAAAAGAATTTGCGGCACAAGCTGCTTTTCTTGTTCAATCAAAAGAAAAACGCTACTGATACTTGTGGAAACTTGCAGTGACAATGTCATAGCACAAGAACGCTTTTGTTGGTTGGTTTAGACGATTCAAAAGTGATTCTTTAACTTGAAACACAAGGTACACGCAAGTCAACCAGAAATAATCATGTCAACAAATAATCAATTTGAATCAAGCACTGGTCAAATAGTTACCAGAATGGGCTACAAAAACAAACAAACAGAAAGATGAGTTTGCAGGCCGATATCCCCGTCTTTAGCGCAGAAACACCATTTCTGTACTGGCCCACGAACAGTACAAGCCAGATTTGGTCCCATCCGACTATCATCGATGTTTTCAACTCACTTTCCATGAAACATTTCAACAATTACAAAGATGTCTTAAAAGCAGCTGTCTTGACTATACCACCCAAATGATGTACGGCATTTTTGGCAGGGCATCCACAAATTGCTAGATTTTTGGGTTTGGCTTGCCGCTCTACGGTCATTTGTGCACACTACAGGCTAATTAGACCGGGACTTACAGCTTAATGTGGATTCCGAACCACTCTCAAACATACATGCCATCGCCAGGATTCGACACTGAAGCTTGTGGTACCAAAGGCCAGAGTGTAAGTCAATTGGCCATCCGGCCGCCAAATTGCCACAGAGATAAGGAAAATGTAAGACTTACAATGGTGCATACTTTAAATAAACCATTTTTTACCTTTCACCCAATTAAATGTTTTTTTAAGAAAAAATAAGAATTATTAACAGTCACATTAGGTATTCCTATCCATTAAACAGCGAATAAAAGGTCACAAGGCGAATCATCTAGAAATAACACGGCTTAAATCGTTACACAAACTTCAAGAGTCCATTATAGAATCCGACGGGAAAACTCTAAAGATTGTAACAAGATATTTGAATCGACAATTTAATGGATGAATTTTGGAAGTATTAAATTCTAAGCATCCTACAAATTAATTTTGTTAGTCAAATACTATATATGGTGCATTTAAAATCTTTTGCATTATTAATGTAGTGGGAGTGCGTCAGACATCATGTGATCGAAGAGGGTGTTTAAATGAGATTACAAGGCATTAATGTCGAAAAGTGTTCCTTCGAAATCATTTAACGTTAGCATCAACGTAAACTTGTGATGAATTTGATAAATAAACTAACTAAAAATTGTAACATAAACTAAATTGTATTCAGATAAAATAAGTCATGTGTATAATTATATAAACTGTTACGTAAATAAATGTTCGTATATAAAGAAAGTTCGTATGTTCGAAATTTTACATAAAAAGATAAATTTTTCAATAAAATCAACAAACGTATACGTTTGCAGCTCCGTTATTTTAAAGAAAATTTTAATCATCTGCAATTTAAAGTTTGAAAGAAAGTATTAAACGTTATTATATTATTATTATTATTATTAAAAATTATTAACATTATTATTATTGAAAGTATTATTATTAGTAATATATTTATAAAAAAATTATTTAAAAATTTTATGAAATTCAAATTCTCATTATTTACTACATATTTAAAGACATTTTATGTAAAAATGATAGAATAGAAAATGGAAATGATGAATGCTAGAATATAACGCTATATTATTAAAGTACTTTAATAATCTATACTTATCATATAAAATCGTTAAAAACATTGAGTTATTTATTGATACGCATTCTTTTAAGATTGCGTAATTTTTCAATATTTTTAAATTTAATTTTATTAAAAAATATTATGAAAACACAGTTTTTATACTATGATTTTTTTAAATCTGACTGAAATGTATAATATTATTAACCGTATTATTAATTGTATAAATTTTTTATTAATTTTTATTCTTAAATAGAATTTTTTACTCCGCAAGGGCGAAATTTTTTCTAATCTTTGGTAGAAGTTCTGTGATTTAAAGCTATTCATTTCATTGAAAAACATTTTATGCGATTCTCAAAAGAAGAGACTGATTTCAACTTTTTTATACTTTTGTTAAACTTATTCAATAGTTGTATAATTAAACAAAAGTCCAAATTATATATTTGTGAAGATCGACGTGATCCACCCCCATACTCGGAAGGGGCTATGGATTTCCAGTATACGTAACTGCGGGGAGAAACATCCAGTAAGGTTGGGTTTGTCCCTCTAGGGTCATTTTGGGCTAATTAGATCGAGATCTACTGCTTAACGTGGATTCATCATCATCTATCTTCTTTGGGTTTGATGTAGTTTAGAGATATCTTCTACGTTTGATTATATCACAAAATTTCACCATGTGGAAATGTCTATATAATTGCAAAAATAAATGGCTCTTATAGATTTAAATCGTAGCGTAATCAGAAACTTACCATGGATGTTTGTAGTGGTTTGGAATCCGTCTTAAAACTGCAGGTCATGGTCTAATATTGAGCTGTAGAGCTTTGGACGTTGTGCTGACAACCCTACTCCATAAAAAACCCTCTTCTGTCTCGAAATCTGCCTTTAGAAGGACAGCTGTGGCCCATAAGGCTGTCGGGGCAAATGCAATGGTTTGGTTTGTCGTTCTAACGGTTATCTGTGCATACTTTAGGCTAATTACCCGGACCTGCAATTTAAAGTGGATTCAAACAACTCACAAACATTCATGCCACCAGGATTCGCATCTGAAGCCTGTGATACCAAAGGCCAGAGCGTTAGCCAATTAACCATCAGGCTTGCGCTAATGAAAAAAAAAAAGTAATATTTTATTTTATGTAGCCGGGTAGGGACGATTCATATCATCTAATAATGAGTATATATTTTAATTTATTCATGTCTTCTTGACATTTTTTTTTTTTTGTAAAAATGGTAATAAGATTAATAACATCTATTTTTCCTTTACGCTTACGATCATTTGATTAATGTTTTCTACATTAAAATCGTTCCCAATATACTTCCAGATATAAATTTACCATTTCATATAAAGAGGAAGAATTTAAAATTCTTTCCTTTGCACTGGCTCGAATCGTTACCTTAATACCTAAGTGAATGTGGCAATAGTAATAATAATAATAATAATAATAATAATAAAAAAAGCAGAAATATATTGCTCCCTGAATCTCGTAGCATCTTATAAGCTTCCTGCATTCCTTTCAGAAGTAAAAATAAAAGGAACAGAAACGGGAACTAATTTAAAAAGTCTAATGTTCCCCAGCCGCTATTTACTTTGATTTCCACGCCAGTTGAGGAAGTGTTCAGTGTACCGCAAAATATACGACACTTGCCGAATTATATTTGCAGGAAAAATATTGGACTTTATTCAGTCGTGGACTTTTTCTGGATGGTTGGAATGGCTTAATTACACTTTCCACGGTGTGTTTAAGTTTGCGAAGATCTGCACAACATCGAGATTTCCATGTTTGCGAGGAATCGTTTAATCGTTTGCTGGAGTTTTGCTCTAAAAAATTATTCATGAGGGCATTTAGATGTTTATTTAAACCTCAAAAGTCAATTAATTAACTTTTAGACGACATTAAATACTTTTCAGGGAATTTAATGGATATTCTTTGTATCTTTGGCAACGTTTAGATGAAAGGTAATTGTGAACTTGATATCTATGTTCTGAAGAATCATTAATTGTTGGCCCGGTGTTTCCAAAAGGTATAGTAGCAAAAATGATCTTGTAATTACCTTTTGTCTAATTTTTATTCAAACTTCAAAACGATTAATTTACTTTTTAGACATCATTAAATACTTTCTCGAGAACTTAATGGATGTTCGGTATCATGCTAATAAAACGAACTAATGGATGCTAACCATTCGAAACCAGACAAACCAAGCCGATCCGAAAGGTTCTTTATCAATGTCGGGAATGGACACGATAAATACGTAGACCGAAACTAAATGGATATCGAGATGGATAGTGCGAATCCTCACATACCATTGTTGGAGATGTTCGTTCAATAATGGGAAAATGTAGGTGTCATGTAGCAAGCTGCCAGTAGTGCATTCTGGATAATGCTGAATCTGCTATATAACGTATTGTGCTGTTGTGTCTAATCCTCAGTGCCCTGCAGTGTGGGACGGACACGCCATTGGTAATCAACTAAGGGATGGAGGGAAAGGGGGCAGCTTCTGTTGTGAACGCACCCGTAAGCAGAAGTCTGACTTGGCTTCGTGACGTTAAAGGAAGGCAGTGCCTTCCGGCAGGACCTTTGGGGGAACTATCGTGCATTTGCATATCATATGGGCGAAAACCCGGAAAATTCCCACCAGGTAGTCTGACTCACGAGACAAGATGCTGAACATCACAAAAACCACTGAGTCTCCTCTCTTTTTAAACAGTATCTACAACAAAGCCGCCAGCGAATTAAACTTCAGCCCTATTGCACGCATGTTACCACTGAGCCACGAATAAAGTTTAAGATAGCGTATATGGCGAATAGTGTAGGTCAAAGTTTCGGACATTCGAAAATGAAGTTCATTAACAATATCACAGATTTTAAATTAAAAACGTGTTTCTAAATTTACCACTTTGATACATACGATACACTTTACACTACACTTTGTTTTGGAAAAAAATATTTTAATCTTAGTAACTGCCTTTATAATGGCGTGAAAGTTACAACAGACGTGAACCTCCTGCAATCTTTTTATATCCATAAACATAAAAATAACATTAAAAATAATGAGGAGAAATTTCACTTTCTTTTATTCCTGCAAACCTCTTAATGATTGAATTATTTCTATTTTTGTTTAAACCAATTAAGCTTTTCTGTTTAAAAAAGAATATATTGCACCACTTTACCGCGATGCAATTCGAGCTCTATCAAACTTTTTTTCAATTCATTTAAAATAAAAACGCACGAATTTTTAAGCTATTTAATAACACGCAATGAGAAAATAAAATTTATGAAAGTTAGTTCAAGAATGTTTCGAAATTAGAATACATTATATTCTGATTACTTTTAAGCAAAAGAAAGTTTAAAATTTATTTCCCCTTCTTCCATTGAAAATATTATTATAACCTGCATATTAAAATTATATAAGCATTAAATGGGATAAATTTGTGAACTTGAGTAAATATGTGCATAATTTAAGACTATGTATTTTTATTTCAAAGTAAAAAGCTTATAAATTAACAGAGCGCTATTCAAAATTTAATGTTAATGAAGAAGTAAAAGAAGTAGCGGTCAGGTTTATGGTTCGAATCTCGGAGGTGCCATGGATGCTTGTAGTAATTCGGAATCCGCTTTAAGCCATTGGTTCCGGTCTAATATGGTTGTAAAGAATTTGACAACCCTATCCAGTGAAAAAAAACATCTCCTGTCTCGAAATCTGCTAGTAGGTATGCAACCTTGGCCCACCATGAGACCATTGCGCAAATGAAGATTGGTTTGGTTTGTTTAGTCCCTCTACGGTCATCTTGTGCACAATTTGGGCTAAACAAACCGGGACCTACAGTTTAACGTGGACTCCCAACCACTAACAAACATCCATGCCCCGCCAGGATTCGAACCTGAAGTCTGGGATACCAAAGGCCAGAGCGCTAGCCACTTGGCCACCAGGCTGCGCGCGAATGAAGAAGATGTGAAATTTTGAATTTTCAATTAACATTAAGTTGACACAATTACACACAATGTAAAAAATGTTTAATGTTTATAATTACTATAATGAACTGCAATACTATAAATGATATAAACAAATAAGATTAATTTATTTGATTGAAGAATCGTAAATCAATACGATTCTTTTCATTCTTCAATTACATAATATATATCCCCAATGGATTAAAGATATATTTGGCCTATAGTATATTTTGAAACATGAGATGTTTCAATTACGGATATATCAATTGTCAAATTCAATGCTAACAACTCGTAAATCAATAATTCTTTCATTCTTCTTCCATGCTGCAACACCCCATGGAGCAAACGGTGAACAAAGCCGTTTAACATAACACACATTTAAAACATGAATGTTTTCTTTTTACGGAGTAGGATTGTCAATCAATGCATAACAATTAACATTCTTTATAAATTTATTCATTTATTTTATTCTATTATTCTATATTTATCTTTTATTTAAATGTTTATTACCCATTTAATCAAAACGTGTTTTTTTTATATAAAACATCCTTTTTTTATAACATAACTTTTATTATGAGTTTGTGATGTTTAGTTACAGTTTAACTTTCGTAATTTATCTCTAAATATTGTATGCAATGAACATATTTCAAATATGTTCATTCATGAAAATATGTTTTTAGTAAATAATAATATTTTAACAAAAACACACTTACGATCAACATAATACATTTAATTTTCAAAATTTAAACCAAAAGATATAAATTTTTAAAACAATGTACAGAAAGCATAAAAACGGAGAAAGTAAAAAAAAAAAAACGATGAAGTTAAAAAAAAAATCACTTTACACTAAGAACAAAAAAATTATAACTTTAACAGCATTTTGTATAAATAAAATTTATTAACAATTCTTTACAATGTGTACAATCCATTCACATAATTCTTGGAAACAAATAAAACACTCCATTTATAAGAATTCCTGTTTTATTTAAATTTCATTTCTTAAAGATCCAAACATTACTTGATTATAAAACAGATGCGAATTTTTTTTTCCTATATGTTAATATTCCGGGTATTCTAGAATGTTCATCACTATTTCTATGAATAAATGAATATTCAATTTTTCATAACAATTTCAGTCATACGTGAAAACTCTTCGGAAATATAAAAAGAATATTCATCAAAAATTTCTTAATTGAATGTTATGCATGTGTTATTTTTTTTTTTTTAACAATTGGAAAATTATTTTAAGGAAAATAATGAAATTATGAATACGAAAACAAGAATAAAAATAAATAAACTATATAATTCAAACGATTTTTTTCCTTGAAAAATCTCGTTTCACTTTCAAATGAAATTGTCTTTACTTTCACCAAACGATCTTTTAGAACAATTCTACAGTAACTTTTCTTTAAAATTATTTTTTTACTACTAAATTATTTAATATTTACTCAATTATTTTGTAACTAAATATTATGTACTTTTGTACATAATATTTAGTTACAAAAATAATTGAGTAAATATTAAATAATTTAGTAAAAAGCTAGTGAAAGAAATTTTTAAAAAAGCTCGAGAAATAAATTTAAAAAAAAACTCGTGCAAAAAATTAAAAATCTCGTGATAGAAATTTAAATGCTCGTGAAAGATATTTAAATGCTCGTGAAAGAAATTTAAAAATCTCGTGATAGAAATTTAAAAAAACGCATGATAGAAATTAAAAGCTTGTCAGAGAAATTTAAAAAAATAAAACATGTAAAAAGAAATTTAGAAAAAACTTAGTTGAAAAGAAAACGTCATGAAAGAAATTTCAAGAGAAAGAAATTTAAAAGAAAAGGTCATGAATGAAATTTAAAAAAACCTCGTGACAGAAAGAAATTTAAAAAAAAATTTAAAAAAAGCTCGTGACAGAAATTTAACAAAAAGCTCGTGATAGAAATTTAAAAAAAAAAAGCTCGTGAAAGAAATTTAAAAAAGCTCTAAAGATATATGACTAAACTTTTAAATGATAACACGAAAATCCCTGCTCCCAAATATAAAACCCATATATTTTATGGGTAATATTTCGCTTTTAAAAATATCACTTACATTTAATTAATATCCAAAGTGAATTGTCTTTTAAAAACTTTCATGCATTTAATGTACTTATACATTGTAATTTTTAAAAATAAAGTTGTCTTTAACAAACAAAGTTTGTACGAAAAGAAGATAATTGGTTTAATGTGTAAAATTTTCCTTTTCAAAACAAGAAACTTAAACGATGGACACGATCTACATTATTCATATTACCTACAGCAACATCATTAGCGAATTCCTTTTTTTTTTTTCTTGTTGATATGTCACCATTTTTTAAAAGAAAAAACCGTCGTATAACAAAGAGGAGTCTTGCTTACTCACGTTGATTAACTTCATGGTCGGGCGACGTTTACAGATTAAAGGTAGGGAGTCATTTTTCCGCCGATTTTTTTTTTTTTTTTTTGAACGAAAAAAAGACCCTGCTCCATTTTTTTCTTCTTATATTTGTTCCCTGATTGCGGAGAAGGTTTTTGATGTACTTTTAACCTTCAGTAGTAACCTTACTTTTAGGGGTAGAGATTGGTACTAAAAAAATTCACTAATTGATCGAAAAAGTGAAGAAAAAAATACTTCTTTTAAGTTTAGATGAGTTAGTTTTACAAATTGTACTGAAAACAGCATCAAGAAAAATAAACCTCTATAAATTTTAGTATTTTCAGTATTATATGCTTTATGGAGTCTGATGGCCAAGTAATTAGAGCTTTGGCGCTCGGTGCCACAGGTTTCGGATTCGAAGACACGTGGTGACATGGATATTTGTAGTGGTTCGAATCCACTTTAAACCGTAGGTCTCGGTTCTAACATGACTACTACTACTATTACACCACACAACATCACTGTGCCTAGAGCTGAGTTGCCTCATTACAGTTTGAGATTGATGTGGTGAGAAATCTGATTGGGCTCTGTGACGCTCTACTGTCATATGACCTTATGGCTTAAAGTAGATTCCGAACCATTAAAAACATCCATGACAAAGCCGGGACTCGAACCCGAAGCCTGTAGCACCAAGCGGCAGACCACTAGACACTCGGCCATTCAGGCCCAAGAGCGTTGGGCGTAGGGCTGTCAACCCTACCCAGTAAAATGTAAATATCTCCTGTTTGGAAATTCGCCAGTAGGCGGACGGCCATGTCCAACATGGACTGTAGTGCCACGAAGTTAGTTGTAAATAACTCACCGGTTTTCCAAGCTTGGGGCACCGAGCTCGAAACCTGACAAATCTGAAGAAAAAAGTTTCTATTTTTACTCTGGGATCGTCAAGCTAAATATGTATAATGGGATGTCGTTGCGTTAGAATCGAGAAGAAGGGGGAGGGGCGTCCTTCCCAGATGCCATTCTGGATAATATTGATCCGCTATCCACCTGCTCTCAAATGGAGTATATTTTATACACTTTTTTGTATATTTTTCAATCATCTCTATAAATGTTAGAAAAGTAAAAAAATAAAAATTATAAATTAAATAAAAATAAAAATAATCACGGACTTGTTAACAATAGTTCGAAATCCGTACAGCACACCTTAAATTGCCCATGTCTTCAAAGTGCGGGGGCGTTATACATCCATCATTTGTAAAGATTTTCCATTGGGTTGTACAATCCAAACACCCTCAGATGTCGCCCGTCGGGATGCTGAGGCAGCATCATAAACCTATTGCTATAAATTATCTTATCCCACTTGGTGGACCAAGCCCACGAACCTGTATGGACTCATGGTTGAAGGGGAAGGGGGCAGCTTCTGTTGTGTTGTTGCACCCGTAGAAGTGTGACTTTTTGCTCTGTGACGCTCTACGGTCATATGAGACATGGACCTACGGCTTAAAGTGGATTCCGAACGATTACGAACATTGGCACCGCCGGAACTCGAACTCCAAAATATGTGGCATTTTCACCATAGCGCTAAACACTCGGCCATTCAGGCCCCGAACCTCAGCCCTAATGCTCGCCAACGGCGTGCATTACCACTGAGCCATGAATCCGGGCCAAAATACATACTGTACATATGCAATGGGAAAACTGTCACTGTAGAAATTTTATTATATTTAAAATAACGAAATAATGGGATTTCACAAGGAAAGAGGTAAATATATCTTCTCCAAAACAAAACGAAACACAAACATTTCAAACAATCTGCACACCCAAACATTTTAATTCAACGCAATCCATTTACCACCATAAAAATAAATTTAAAAATCATTACCCTCTCGTGCATTAAGTCACGGGTGAAGAAATAAGACGACAACCCATTCTTGGCTAAAAGTTCCAGCTCAAAATTCATACATAATCTTTTTTTTTTTTTTTTTTTTTTTTTTTTTTTTTTTTTTTGTCCATCCTCCGGCTAAAAGAATCTCGTAAAATGTTGAAATGAATGAAGAAAAACGGCTCCCAATAATGCGGCGGAAGGCACAGGGAAGGTGAACACGTTATGTTCTGCAGTCGTAAACCTCCGCACTGACTTCCTTGTTAGCAGCTGGGGAAAGGTAGCAGAGCTTTCGAACTTTATAGTTTGTTGAGGTGCCATAAAACAGGTTATTATATCGAAAGGGAAGCAAGTCATTTGTGGGTGATATGTCAGGGCGTTTTAATTTCGAATAGCGAAGTCAGAGTCGAGCTATCAATCGGTTTCATATTGCTAATTAAATGTTAAATAATCAAATGAACTTTTTAAAAGTAGTACTTTTTATTAATAATATTCCAAATATTAATAAAGACAATCACAATATCATGCAGTTAATAAGAAGAGGTGAGTTAAATTATGAAAAAAAAAGATTTTTTGTCAATGTTGGATATTTGATTAGGTGTTCCTTCGTCACTGATATGTAGATTTGTAATATATTCAATTTTACTCTCAGGAATACCCCATCAGGTCTGTTACAGTAGACCTCTTTTTATCTTCTTCATTGGCGCAATAGTTTCAGGCCAAAAAGGTCTGCCTATTACCGAGACAGGAAAGGTCTGCCATCCCTATTGGCTATAAAACAGGTTTAAAACAATCTATGTTTAAAATAACGAAATAATGGGGTTCATCAGTATTTACTTTTTCGTTTATATGGTGTGGAAAAAATGTCACCCTTAGAAAATTTACTTGTTTAAAATAACGAAATAATGAGGTTTCATAAACAAAAAAATATAACGAATTTTATAACGCATAAAACAAAAAATTTAAACAAATAATTATGATCTGCATAAGTCATAAACAATTCCAAGATGAGGACACATTCGGCATTTTAATTCAACGCAAAAGAATCCATTCGAAATTAAAGAAAACGGCCCCGTAACCATAATAAATCATTATGATCTCGTGCATTAAGTCACGTAAGTGAAGAAATAAGATGACAACCCAAAAATTACTAAATGGCTAAAAATTCCGGCATTTTAATTCACTCAAAATTCATGCATAAAAGCGTCTGAAGTAGACTTTTTTTTTTTTTTTTTTTGACCATCCTCTGGCTAAAAGAACCTCGTAAAATGTCGAAATGAAGAAAACGGCCCCGTAATGTAGAAGAAGGCACTGGAAAGGTGAGCGCGTTATGTTCAGTCGTAAACCTCCGCACTGACTTCCCGTTCGCAGCTGGGCAGAGGTAAGAGCTTTTAAAACTTTATAGTTTGTTGAGGTGCTATAAAACAGGTTATTATATCGAAAGGGAAGCAGCCATTCATGGGTAATGATATCAGAGTGTCTCTTTTAATTTCGGAGGCCAAAGTCAGAGTCGAACTATCAATCAGTAATAAATTGCTTATTAAATGTTAAAATAATCAAATGAACTTTTAATAAGTACTGTTATTATTATTATTACAAATATTAATAAAGGAAAATCACAAAATAACTAAAAGTAAGTTAAATGATGAAAAAATTAAAATTTTGTCAATGTTGACATTTGGACAGTTCATTCGCCTCTTATGTAGTAGATTTATAGTATATTCAAAGTTACCCAGGGATACATCATCAGCAATGTGTTACAGTAATCTACTAATACTAAGTAGGAAAAAAAGGAGATGTATTTGCCTGGAGTTTTTTTGCCTTTTGGTTAACATTTGTTTTCACATGAAGAAAGTCAAGAAAGCAATCACAGAGTTCATCATTCGCCACTGACATCATTCGCCACTGACATAGTAGATTTATAGTGCCTTCTCAAAGTTACCCATGATATCACCATGAGCGGGATGGACACCGCATTGAGTAATCTACTCATGAATGGAGGGAAAGGAGGCAGCTTCTATTGTGATGCAGCACCCGTAGTTCGAAATCTGTCTTGGCTCCAAGTGGCTGAAGAAGAGAAGTGCCTTTCGGGAGGACATTTAGAGGGAACTACCCCGTAAATTACGTATCGTATGGAAGAAAAAACCCGGAAATGAAATGTACGAAATGGTAAATGTACCTCAGCACTAATGCTCACCAGCCGCACACGTTACTACTGAGCCACGAATCGGTTTGAAATATGTACTGTACATATGCAGTGGAAAAACACTGTCACTGCAGATATTTTATTATGTTTAAAATAACGAAATAATGAGGTTCATCATATTTTTTTTCGTTTAATATATCTTCGCCGAAAAAAAAAAACGATATACAAAAACATTTCAAATAATCTGCATACTTAAACAATTTTTCGGCATGTTAATTCAACGCAATCCATTTACCACCATAAAAATAAAAATAAAAAAAAAATCATTATCTCGCATTAAGTCACGTAAGTGAAGAAATAAGACGACAACCCATTCTTGGCTAAAAAAAGTTCCGGCTCAAAATTCATGCATAATCTCACTTTTTTTTTTTTTTTTTGTCCATCCTCCGGCTAAAAGAATCTCGTAAAATGTTGAAATGAATGAAGAAACGGCCCCGTAATGCGGCGGAAGGCACAGGGAAGGTGAACACGTCATGTTCTTTGCAGTCGTAAACCTCACTGACTTCCCTGTTCGCAGCCGGGGAAAGGTGGCAGAGCTTTAAAACTTTAGAGTTTGCTGAGGTGTTATAAAACGGGTTATTATATCGAAAAGGAAGCAAGTCATTTGTGGATGACATGTCAGG
>BPLR01012898.1:0-26275 GCA_021605095.1 Caerostris extrusa | reverse complement strand
ACAACACTCGTGGTATTCATATTCTACGATAGTTAGTTTCTTTTTAAGTAATAGTGTTTATAGATAAACACTATTATAACCATGAATAAAATTCGTATATTTAATAGTTACAAGTTGATAACCATATTAACTTCAAATTGATCTTTGATATAACGTAAACAATAAAGTGAACTTTACAAAAAAGTAAAGTAAATAGCATCTTTACAAAAGTGTCAATCATTGTACCCTTATTAATTTCTTTTCTTTGATAGTTGTGTTTACATTTAAAGTAATTGGCCTAGTAGTGTTTACATTTGGGACCTGATGGCTGAGTGAATAGAATCTGGTACTCGGTACAGCAGAGTTCGAAAAAGAAAAACAATAATTCGTATTTTTTGGAATCTGCTGGTAGGCAGATTTTCTTTTTCGAACTTGGCCCACCGCTGGCTATGCCGTGCCATCGAAAAAAGAAGTGTTTGCCATTACTAAAAATGTGAATAAGCTTTCAAAATTAATATATAAAAAATTTTAGAAAATTGTTTTATAAAATACTTTTAATGCTTACTATTTTTAAATTAGATGCCATATCAGTAGATATTATACTGGAGATTTTCATTTTCTTTACTGCAACTTCTCAAGTAAACTTCACAAAATATTTATTTGAAACCTTAAATAAGTTCACTATTTTAAGTGATAAGATTAAATTAAATCTTATCACATTTAAAAAGATGTAGCTTTAAGAAAAGGAAACAAGTGTCAAAAGTTAAATTATATGTAAAGAAAATTATTCATTTGTAAAATTATTCGAAAGGAACTCATATAATTATTATTAAAAAAAAATTATTATAGAAATTAAATTATTATAGACTCACACGTATTAATTATTTATTAAAAGTACCATATCCATTTGGAGGTTCAAAGCTTGGTTGCCAACATTGTTTTATTAATAAATTTCTGCTTTTTGATTTGCCATTTATCTTGTTGGTTCTATATAAATTTCTGTTCTTTTTAAGAAAGGATACTCAACGAGTTAAAAATTTAAAATTAAAAATACTAAATTTAAAAATAATTTATTTTGAAACTTTTAAATTTGTTCACTTTTTAAGTGACAAGATAAAATTAATGTTATCATATTTAAAAATGTTTTTGTAGTTTGAAGAAACAAGTGCCAAAACTTAAATTAGATGTTCAGAAAATTAGTAACTTGTAAAATTATTTGAGAAACTCAATAATGGTACTAAATGTTATAGACACAAGCCTATTAATTATTTATTAAAAAGTGCCATATCTATTCAGTTCAATGCTTGGATCCCACTACATTTATTAATAAATTTTATTTTAATAAACATTTTAATTACATGCTTTCTCAGCCACCATTATTTTTGTTAGTTTCTGTATAAATTCCTTCACATTTGATAGAAAAATTAATTTTGCTTTAAAACTACGATTATTTATTATTGTCAATAGTTGTTAATTATTTATTAGTCATGACTCACATCCATTTACAGATAGAGGTGTTAAAGAGATTCAAAACTTGGTTACCAACTTCGTTTTATTAATAAATTTATTTTTTAATAAACATTTTTAATTATATGCTTTCTGCTTTGCCATTATCTAGTTGGTTCGGTATAAATTCCATCTCATTGGATAGAAAGTTACTCCAACGATTTTAATTTGCTTTAAAAGTGTCGTTTATTTATTAATTTGTCAATAATTATTTATTATTGTTAATTACTTATTAGAAATGACTCATCCATTTACAGGAAGAGGTTTAAGGTTTAGTTCCCAATTTCATTTTAATTAATTTAATTAAGTGATAAAAGCTCATTTTGATTGTAGGCTTTATCATCATCAAGTTGATTGTACCTGGATTTCTTCTTACTTGATTCTTAATTGATAGATACTAGATAGAACTTTTTATCTCTTTACTTTTACTGAAAATCTACAAATCGGTTATCGGCATTGTTTACTTAGCGAGATATTTAATCGTGCTTTTAAAATTAAATGACAAATAATGCACATTTTAATTGTATACTTTATTTTTACAATACTCGAAATAGGCAATATCGTGATTTTAAAATTAAATGATAAACAACGCTCTTTTTATTGCATGATTTAATTTTACGAATACTCTTTAAAAATATTCAATTATTAATTAATTTGTTAATTATTTATTACTTGTCAATCTGTCACATAATGTTAATTATTTTCGAAGTGATTCACTCTATCCAAGCTAGAGGTTTAGATTTGGTTTCAAATTTTTTTTTTTTATTTATTAATTTTAAAATTAAATAATAAACAGCGTGCATTTAATTGCATGCTTAATTTTTACAGATACTCAACAAATGGTCAATTATTAATTAATTTGTTAATTAGCCATTATTTATTATTTGCCGATCAATCACAGTTAATTATTTATCAGAAGTGATTCTCTGTTTCAAGCAAGAGGTTTAGAACTTGGTTCCAAATTTTTTTTTTATTTATTAATCTAAAAAATTAAACGATAAATAACGGCATTTTAATTGTATGCTTTATTTTCTTAAAAATTGTCAATTATTAATTAATTTGTTAATTAGCCATTATTTATTATTTATTAATCAGTCGCATATTTTTAATTATTTAATCAAAATTGATTCTTCTATTAGAAAAGAGCAGGTAGAAAGCTTAAGTTCAAATTTTTTTGGTACTTGCGTTATTAAGGAAAAACCAGGAACAGACTTGGCGGTTTTTAAGTGTTGGACAATCTTTTTATTCTACTAAGGTTACCAAACCAATAGAATAGTTAAAAACACTTAAAAATATTGTCTCCAAATCTGTAGCTGCGGTTGAAAAGTGTGCTCTATATTGAGCGAAACTGTCGCCAAACCGTTAATACGTAAGTACCCTTTTTTATTCATTAATTTAAAAAAATAAATGTTGAGAAAACGTGCATTTTAATTTCCTTTTTATTTTTACGAAATGCAATGCTTTAACTACTAATTAATTTATTAATTAGTCCTTATTTAAAAGACTTTTTGATTTCTGACAATTATTAAATTTATCGGAAGTCTTCCTCTATTCGAAAACACATTGGCGAATTCGTTACAAAATGTTTATTAGTTAATTTAAAAAATAATATTATATTTTTAAAAAAGTAATTTCGATTTAAATCATGGTATAAAAGTTTAAAACTGACAGAAAAATAATTTTTCCATTGTTTTCGAATAACAAAACAAAAAAATTTAAAACCTTTAAATAGTTCAGATATTTATGAATGAGGAAAAAATCTATAACGTAGACATAACCATTTAACCATAACCATATACTTAACTGTATACTTTACCATAACTATTATACTTAATCATACACAGTGTTAATCATTAGATAACCGTATTTTCACGTTAACCATCTAAGATCCATTTTGAAAAAACATCTTTGGAAAAGTTGTAAAATCTGTTTGGCTTAACATCCCCAAATGGGCTAAACCAAGATTCTACATTCTCACCTATTAGTCAACGGTAATTTGTTTAGTTTTATTCTCTTTCCAAATGGAAAGTTCACTACATGTTCCATTATACAGCTGTATAATTCACATTAGAAATTCAGCTTGGAATTCCAATCTTCCTTGGAAAGCAATTCTAAATAGAAATCTCTTATGTCTGCAACATGGAGGGCAATATACATCCATTGTTTGTAGAGGTTTTTCCTATTGATTTAAATTTCGAGGATGAGGGTTGGGTAATTTTTAAGATGGATTCTTGGGCATGCATATTCCTTAAACTTGATGACTTAATATACGTACATCTAGTGCCATATTGTAACGTGGGGCTTTTGAATCTGGTAAACACTAAAATTTGTCTGGTTGCTATTCCATTTTTAGGCTTCAGGTTCAAAAACAATGCCTGTGGCATAAAATGTTTGTTTTTTTTTTTCTTCCATGTTAAAAAATGTAGGTCCCGGTAATTTTACCCTCGTATGCACAAGATGAAAAGGGACAAACAAAACCAGCTAAACTTACATATATACAATTTTTTGAGTATGCATTTATTATGAATGTACCATTTTAGTACTCACAGTGAAAAACATGTATACCTTGCATACTAAATTTAACAAAACTGAATTTTAACTAGCATACGCCATTTAGTACCAAGGGTTCAAACTATAGTATTTTAAAATAGTAGGATTTATGCAAGTAAAAGATATATTAAGCCCAAAATACACTTTTTCCAAAAAGTAAGATCACTCTTCATTTAAAATTCCAGTGACTTATGGAATTTCATTTTTTTTCTTTTATAGATTGCTGACTTGACTTGACATCTGTGTGAAATTCGACGTCAAAATATTGAATTAGTCGTTAGTTACCCTTGGCTTTGTGAGACGCTAAAACTGATTCCGGTGATTTTTGAAATGTCTGAATTAATTGAGAAAAGAACTTGTATTAAATTTCTTATTTTTGGAAACGTATAGAATGGGGACGAGAAGGCATTCGGTGAACATTCCTATATCGGAAAGAATAGTTTCTAGAAGTGATTTAAATTCAAAGAAGGCAGAGAACGCATTGAAGACGAAGAGCTCTCTGGTCGACCATCAACCTCAACCGACGAAGCTCACGTCCAAAAAATTAAAGATTTGGTGTTTGCAAACATTCGATTTACAATTAGACATCTTGCTGACGATGTTTGAATTTCAAACGGATCGGTCAATTCCATTTTGAGCCTCGAACATGTCAAATCTCGATTAGTACCGAAAACACTGAAAGTGCCAACCCACACTGCATTGATTTTTCGTGATTTTTTTCGCCAAAAATTCTGCGACTTCTAGCGATTGAAGAGATTCAACGTGAATCGCCGCGCGCTTTGAAGGCCATCCCTGCCGATGACTATTTATCATGCATTGAAGATTGGAAAAAACGTTGGCATAAGTGTTTGTGTCCGAGGGGATTACTGCAAGATGATGAAATAAATTTGGAAGAACAAATAAAGAGTTTTTAAAAAATAATTGGTCTTAGTTTTTGGGCACAGTAGTATAACAAAAATTAGTATAATTCTCTATTTTATTGCATAGTTTTCTTTTTTGGTGTTTCATAAAGTGGATAAAAACAGAAACATTCAGTTTTATGCCTAATAACCAGAAGCTACATTTATGTATTTAAAGCCACTCCCACATCTGATATGAGAAATAATACTGAACGAATAATAAAACTGAGAAATAATACTGAATAATACAATTTTTTCAAAAAAACAATTATATCTTTCTCTAAATGAACTAATGTGCCATTGATAAAATTACAAATCCTTTGATGCGAGATATAAATCTGACCCTAAACGGAGTGATATTTCATCCACCCTGTTTTACGAAATTCGAGATAGTTTGCCTTTCGAGTTTTGACCAGATTACAGCGAATTGGCTTTATGTGTTATTGGTTTTTTTTTAGTTGCTCAGAACTTTTTCGATCAGATGTCTTATATTCAAGTTTTCTTGCATCTTACGAACAAATTTCTCTTCAACCAGCGTTAGGCTTTAACCAGCATTAGGCTTCAACTAGCATTTTTACAAAAAAAAGATCGAACCAGCTAAGAATTTTTTGCATTCAAAATTGTAATACATACATACTGATAAAATTGAAAATTATTTAAGTTGAAAGTCATTTTATAAAATCTATGAAATGTTTTTAGGATTTAACTTATTACTTAATATAACTATTTATTTGAAAAAAATATATAAATATATGTGAATGTAATATCACGAAATAAAATTAATTTTTTTTTCTCCAAATCTTGAAGCTTCTATGATAATGACAAAATGTCGATGAATTATGATTCAATAAGAAAACCATATTCAACATATTTCACTAAATATTTTTAAAGTCATTGATTTTTTAAAAAAAATGAAAAAAAGACTTACTTTTTGACCACTCATCAATTTATTTTCTATCAAAACTTTATTTATTTCAAAACAAAATTTACTCAAAACCTTACTAAAAATTTTTTAAAGAAAAATGAAGTATACCATACATCATATTTTTTGGCAATCTTCAAAATAATATTAAGTTCATTTTTCTTCCAAGTTTTTATGGTGGTGTGCTAACAGCTTCTTTTATGTGGTTGTGCGTTGCCCCTGCATTGAATCCTAACTTTCCTTCTTCTAATATATCATCTTGACAATGCATTCCGCCTTCTTTCCGCTTGATAGACAAAAATTTATCACATAATACTGGACATTTTTCAAAGGCTGGAAAAGTAGTGAAAGAGATCCTCTGAAATATAGTCGCCATATTTCGGGACACAGGCTATTAACTTTCAGAACGAGCTGGTAGTAGGATGTCTTATGCAAGTTTCTCAAAAAAAATAACTTCATATGAAAAGATTAATACTGGTTCATTTTGTGAATTCTTTTTTTTAAAAATATGGTTTTCTTCGATGTTCAATCTTGGTTTAAAAGAATTTTTAAATTATAAAGAGTTTTTTCAATAGAATATATAAAACTTAGTCTGATTGACTGTTTCTCATATTATGAGGATTAAAATAAATTAATAATTATTATGCAAAATAACTTTTCGATAATTATAAGCAACAATGAATTATCATGAATTCATAGTTACTCATGTTTATTCTCTGATTGTTAAGATTTTTCGATTTTAATACTAAATTTACCAAAACGGTTCAATACAATTTTTTAATAATAAATTTAGCTATAAGATATCTAGTTCAAATGGATGACAAACTTGTTTTGAGAGAAAAATTTAAAATTTAAAATGTTGTTGTTCTATGGCAGCTGGCAATGTAGAGACAGTTAATCTTTAAAATTTAAATTAAATTAATATAATTTTAATAATTTTTTTAAAGTATAGTGAAATACTTAAGAAGTTGATATGGAAGGATATCATAGGATCTGCATCAAAGACCTGTATAAGATGATTAATGTTTGTTAGATGCCTGTTTAAGATAATAGATGTTTGTTAGACGTCTGTTAAAGATGATGGATGATTGTTACACGATTGTTTGAGACAATAAGTGTTTCCTAGACACCTGTATGTAGTGATTGATGTTCGTTAGATGCTTTATTGCAGCGATAGATGCTTGTTAAAAACTTGTTTGAGATGATAGATGTTCGTTACACGTCTTTTTGATGCAATAGATGTTGTTAGACGTCTGTTTGACGTAATAGGTGTTTGTTAGACTTCTGTTTGATGTAATAAATATATGTAATATTTATTAGACGTCTGTTTGAGGGGATGGATGATTGTTACATGCCTGTTTGAGACAATGTTTTTCTTAGACGCCTGTATGTAGCGATGGTTGCTTGTTACCTATTTGAGATGACAGATGCTTTTTAAACGTCTTTTTGAGATGATAAATGTTCGTTATACGCTTGTTTGATACAACAGATGTTCGTTACACGCTTGTTTCATACAATAGATGTTTCTTAGACGTCCGTTTGATACAATAGGTGTTTGTTAGATACCTGCTTCAGATAATAGATGTTTGTTAAACGTCTAGTTATCTATTAATAGATGATCACTAGATATTAGATGAAGTCGATTATTAAAAGCATCATAGTATCATATTAATAGTATCATTAATAGTCGATTATTAACATTCCTTTAGTCAAACGTAATAGATGTTTGTTAAAATTCAATTTTTCTATTTTTATTAGATGATTATTAGATATTAGATGAAGTCGATTATTAATAGTATCCTAGTAACCAATCATAAAAAATCATATTAATGATATCATTAATAGTGGATTATTAACAGTCCTTTAGTCAGAATGTTTTAGTCGTAATAGATGTTTGTTAAAATTCATTTTTCTATTTTTATTAGATGATCACGAGATATTAGACGAAGTCAATTATTAATAGTATCCAGTAACAATCATAATAATCATATTAATAGTATCATTAATAGTGGATTGTTAATAGTCCTTTAGTCGATTTTGGAAAAACAGTCACTTTCCCAAAAAATTCCCCAAATTTGAAAGTAAATGTTATCAAAAATCAATAAAAATGTTGATCTTTTGCAATAATTTATTTGGGATTGGCTTACATTATTTGGCACTTTTTTATTATTACGATCCGGCGTTGAATCGCCAATGTAGAACGCCAAATAGTCATCAGTACTAATATGGTCACTTATAATCCGTTCATTTAGAGAAGAGCTCTTGGTGATATCTTGCCACTGTTAAAATAACCGGGCCCATTATTTCCTTATTATTATTTATATTTTCTTTGTTTTTATTAAATCATGTATCTAAGTTAATTTCAGTTGAAAATTTGTAAGTCAATAAAACAATAAAATGGGTGAAACTCTTGTAAAAGATAATCAAAATTTTTATGAAAAAATAAGTTTAATTTTAAGTGCCTGCAATTTTATTCAAAGAAACATTCTTAATCATTTCTAACGGTGATAAAAAAGCATTAAAATCTGACTTCAGTATCATTATGTTAAGTTTGAAGATTTAAGAAAAAAATTTTATTTTCACATTTTCATTAATTATATAACATAACAACATGATGCTCTGTTCATCATTAAGTTTTACAACCTAATAAAATGTTCATTGCTTGTAAGAAATAAATTCTATTGAAAATATTTATAAACAATAATAAAACTAATCTAATATTTTTATTTAAAACGCGCATTTTTACATTATGACCGTTAAGCAATTTTGAAAATTTACCCCCTGCCATTAGATAAAATGCAATGGAGTAAATTATTATGACAGACTGAACTAACCTAGAAAATTTGTGAATAAAATATGTTAATCGTTGGTAAGTTAATGCATTTTCCCCATCCCATAAATAATTTCTTTTTTGCTTTTTTTCACAAAAATTTAAAGTGTAGTTCATAATTTCATTACTTAAAAATTTATTAAAATATTAACATCACTTCAGAAACATCAAGTTTTACGACTTCCTTTTTGCATATTAGGAAAGAATTTGTGGAAAGTGATTCCATAAGAGTAGTTTGTTTTTCTCTGCAAAGCTAAGAAGTTTAAACTTAAATAAAATTTAAATTCTATTAAGTTAATGCATTTTTTCGATAGTAGAATAACTTTTATTTAAGACTGCTGTATTTTTCATTCCTTCTATTAGCTCACACTCTTCCTATATATATCTTGTTTAAATTTTCAATCGTTAATAAAATACTTTTTATTCATCCACTCAAGTTCAAA
Organism: Caerostris extrusa; assembly: GCA_021605095.1. Taxonomy (NCBI): domain Eukaryota; kingdom Metazoa; phylum Arthropoda; class Arachnida; order Araneae; family Araneidae; genus Caerostris; species Caerostris extrusa. Next base: position 17,146 of record BPLR01012898.1, on the reverse strand, counting down.
TACATTTTTTTTTGAACTTGTAGTGTATGACACTTGTTAATACAGTTTTTCAAATATTATTTCAGTAATTAAATTTAATTAATTTTAGTTCTTTTAGATTTAAGTTGCATATATCTACCAATAGATGGCGTCATATAAACTTAAAAAAATGAATGAAAACTTTTATAAAGAACTTTCTGCAATATAATGAAAAAAAAAAAAGTAGGAATTGACTTTAAAATTTTTTTTTTATATTACTTGTTTGGTACTAATTTCATATTAGTTATCTAGTAAATATTTGTGTTATAAGGCATCAAATAATAAGCAGGTTCATATTTTTAAAGTACAAATTTTGCTGTGGTAAATTTTATCCAAAAATCTTTAAAAAAAAGGATACCAATCATGATATCTTATAAGCCCTAGAGATTGAAAAATTTAAATTTTATAAAGTTTATAGAAGAAAATAAAACACTAATCATCTAAAAAAAAATTTAAATTTTAAAATTTAATTTATAAATAATAAATCATATATTTTTAATTTAAAATTTTAGTTTTAAAAACTTAATTAATAAATTTATTTATATTTTCATATTTTTTCCTTTCAAAGCTTTTCTTTTCAAGTCTATAGATTTTACTTTCATAAAACTCATCTTCGTATCTGATAGTTAATGTTCATAAATTTTCTCTATGTGTGTTTCCTCTATCCTTATATTATTCATAAAGTTTCTTCATATTACTTATGAAAAATAAATTTAAGCTTCAATTATGCTAGCTATCATTTTAAATATGTACTGTTAAATTTAAATCAAGCTGTGATATATATAGTATGTAATAACACCCGTTTTGTTCTGTCTGAATTCCAGACATATAATTAATTGATTCAGTTGCTATATTAATCCCTATTTTCTGATAAAAACTACTTATAACTTTTATACTTAATTAATCGCTATCTCATTACTCTCAGCTCCCTCTCTATTCATTTTTCCTCAAGCTCGGCAAGATATTAACCAGGCCAGTTTTTTGGGATTTGAAAACCCTAATTAACAGACTCATTATTAAATTTCTCTGAAAATGTTACTTGGGTTTTCGAGTACAATTTGCAGAAAGTCACACGCACATATACATAGGGTGACTTTTAATTAACGTACAACTTTTAACGATAATAACTCTTGAGTCATTGCAGTTCCACTAAAAACAGTTTTTATTCGTAAGAACGTGGAAAAGGAATTTAATGACAAAGTTTTCAAAGTGACAACTTTCAGAGATGATAAAATAGCGGAACTTGTACACTAAATTGTCAGCTTAAAAATTCAAGAGCTTTATTTTTAAAGCTTGCAAATACGTCACAGGACATTTAAAGTTAGTAATCGGCTTCTTCTTTGTAAACCAAATATTTCATATAACCCAAAGATAGAAATTAAAGAGATTCGTGACTGATGAATAAGGTGGTCAATGCTATGCACCAGGATAACTTTTTGGGTATTGATAAGCGATAATTCGGTTCAAAACTAATTTTTAATGATGTCAAACACACTTCATGCTCTATGAAGAGGCATGAATATTCACCAGTGCTACCAGCTCCTGCATGAACCAGGCCAAGATTTGAAAAACCCCCCAATTAACAGACTCATTATTAAATTTAATGAAAAGGTTACTTGGGTTTTCAGTACAATTTGCAGAAAGTCACACACACATATACATAGGGTGACTTTTTAATTAACGTACAACTTTTAACACACATATACCCAGGTTAAATTTGGCGAAAATGACTTTCTCAACATTATCTCTTACCCTATTCTCAACATACTACAAAATACCAATTTTTAACAATAAAAATATGATCTTCGATTGAATATGATATTTTGGGAGACATTTTGAAATTGGTTTGGAACTTACATGAAACAAATTGCTTTTATGCCTTTTGGCACGCATTTTAGTTCTACTTTTCTCTTTTATATAGTGTTAGTAACTGACACTGCTGTTTCATCCATGATGTGTGATTCTGTGCTGAAATATTAATCATTTCCATATCTTATAGAGTTATAATATATCTTATAAGTTTCACCTCATAATTTAAATTTAAATACCCTGGATGAAGCTAAAGATGGGTTAAAAATGCGTGCAAAAAGGCATAAAAGCAATTTGTTTGTTGGTGTATCGAAATTGTCTTTTGTATGATTCTTCTTTACCGGGATACTTCGATATGTCTCTTGAATGAAGTCACGTAGAAAATAATACGTCAGTTGAGCACGTTTCTTGATTTCAATAGAGAATTGTGATTTCCAGAGATTATGGATTATTCATCCGAAAAATCTGCCCTCTTGTTGAGCTAAATCAAGTAAGAGTGATGTTGATATGCAATAGATGGATGTAAGAGGGACAAACCGATGGATGAGAGCTATTTCACTAACTTCATCGCAGGTTCACCCATGATGGCAGTTATATTCCGCGATTGACAATGATTGATTAACAGGGTGTGTTGCACATCCATTTGTGCCAACGCGTATCATTTAACGTTGTTTATAGCACAAGGGAATTTCAGCAAAGCATCCATTGTTACAATTACATTTGACTCTAATCTTAAAATGTTTGATGCGATGAATGCACAACTAACTGGCAAACACTTAACATGCCATTGTCTTTTCAGACGAATCACAATTCTATCTTCAACACTAGGACAGTCGTATGTAAGTCTGTCGACACCATGGCGAAAGTCTTGCATTATTTCTCCTACTAGTCTATCACATGACATTATGATAGACTTTCAATTGTCAGGTGATTATGGTGTAATTTACTTTTGTTAACACACCTAATATTACGCTTTTACGGTAAACTGGACAGTTAGCGTTATAATTTTAAGGTTTTGAAGCTTATTGTTTCAATTATTTTTCAAGGTTTGCTTGGGGCCATATTTCAACAATTCAATGTGCCCCTGCAAACCGTGCATGTTGTCAAACGAACCTGTCTAGTCAATGATTGGATTTCAGATAAGATATCTTTCAACATATTGTTAATTCAAATTTTTTTTGGCAGCTTATGGGAGAAGTGTAGCCTGATATAACCTTACAACATATCCAAATCCTCTTTACAACACTGAAACATGTAGCAACTGTTATTGACAGTCATGGCGGCAACATGAAATAGTGATTTTTATTTCTTAGCACGTAAAGGCCTATATTTTCAATAATTTCACATATGTATTTTTATTATTTGTCTAATAAATCTTAGCTTTTTACCTATCAATTTAGCTTTGGATATCACTTATCCTTCTTGGACTTGCATTTGAATGGTCAACGGTGTATATACAATAATTTTATTTACCACCCTTATCTTTCTATACTCACCCACTAATCTTTTTAACAAGAAGAGGTTCAATATAGAAGTATACTGCGCACCAAGAAAGTAAAATTATCTGGCTGTCAGGTGGAAGGTTTCTGGTTTTGTGTTCCTAAAATCTATCCCAGAAGGCAAAGGTCTCCCTTCATCAATCTTTGGTATATTATTTGTGGTATATAAGTGTAACACCGGGTAAATGAATGTATAGCATAAAAAAAAAGCTCTTGCTGTGAATTTATTACTTTAGTACAAACGGGTTTCATAAAAAACATCGGTTTACTTCAAATCTATTTTTTTTAAATGAAAAAAATTGGGTTTGAAACGGAGTTTAGATTTGAAAGAAGAGTTTGATTCATTCGATAATAGATTTTACGTTATTGATCATGAGTCAACAGACACCATTCAGATCAGAATTCACCTTCAATAGACACCATTCAGAAGATGCGATACTGCTTTCAAGTACTTTTTTTTTAATTCAGAAAATATTCTCACAGTGACAGTTGCAGAAGAGAGGAACAATATTTTTTTCATTTGCTCATAGTCTGGGGGATAGCACGCTGAAGACCAGAAAGTCTTTCCACTGGGACCAAAAAGAAAAGAAAGAAAAGTGAGTTTTCGAAATGCTAAAATTTAGATAGCTCATTATAAATTACATCGCATTGATTGGATTCAGTATAGCATGGCTTCACTATGCACCTTGGATTATGCTGGATCTACTACATTTATGTGCAAATCGTCTCTTATTAATATGCGTTCGAAAAACAACATATTATTTCCGTTCAAAAATAGTAAAAACCATGGAAAATTATCATTCTGAAGGGTGAACAATTAAATAATCTTTTTTTTTTTTTATAATATCTATAGTATATATTTTTGATAATATCTATATAATCTTTTAAATAATCTTTAATAATGATTTTTCTCTTCGAAATAATAATACCTTAATAGATATTTTATTGAAACATTACTTCAACTTCATTAAATATATTTTTGAGTTGGTAATCTGCATGAATATATTAATAATTTGTATTCTCAATAATATAAATGAAACATGTTGAATTTCGCAAAATTACTTTTAAAAACCTACCTGTAAAGGCGGTCAGATTGTAATGGTAGATTATCTCAAAATCTTTCGTTATTGTTTTCTTATCCTGAACATACGACTTGAAATTATTCACCTTTAAAACTATGAATACATAGCAAATACAGCGTTGTTCAGGATATATAATGATGATCCTGCTACACTATGCTAACCTAGTGGTAGATTTTCACTGATTGTTGAACATTCCACATAGATGGAAACAGAACTGGTGTGATCTCACTGATACTGTTTACACCAACAGATAAATTTTTCTGACGTTGTAGAAATAAATCTCCTTTTCCTAATAGTAAAAGAACCATTTTCAGATATGCCGTAAAAGCCTGACGTCAAGATGCAATTCAAGTTGAAAGTGAAGTGGAAACGTGGAACAGATTTCCAATTGGCTGGTGGCTTTAGTCTTGATAGTTTAGTAACACTGGGAAGCAATTTAATTTGAAAAGAACTCTCAGGGGTGAGTTCTCGATTTCACCGAATTTTCAATAGGAGTTTGGCACTTTTCTTCCTAAATTCATCGGAGCTTTTTTGTCCTAAGGGGTTTATTGATCTTATATATTTTGTGATAAGGCCTATATTTATTGTATATTTTTGAGGTTAAACTTTTTTGTCACTGAAGTGGATGGGACTATTTTGATAATGTTGTGTGCAACTGTGAACATGTGTTGTCACTTATTTCTCTTTATATTCATAGAAAGGGAATCATTAAGTTTCATCAGAATAATGATCAATTCAACAAGCTGTAGTTGTCGATTATTTAATTATTTTTTTAATTTGCAGCACAATGAAATTCAAAACAACGATCCTATTTGAATTTGAATCTGATTGCGGTAAAAATCTAAAATCATGTACCCATAGATACCACAAGAAGCCAAATTATTTATTTTCTGATCAACGAAAATAATGATTTAATATTTCTCTACGATTAATTATATCTGTCTCTATAAAAATTATAAATACGCTTTTATAAAAATTTCCCCCTACAGACACATAACATGTTTAACTTCCACTGTGCTTAATTTTTACAAACATTATTATTTTATAATGTTTTTTTTTTTAAATAATGTGTTTGTAAAAATTTATTTTTAGGAGCATTATTTTTTACAAACATTATTATGTTTTACAAACGTTATTTTTAATCCTCCGAAAAGCTAAAGCAAAGGAATTAACATTTCAAACAAGCCAATTACATTGCTCTCTATAAAATTTTAGATGTCTTCATCAATGGCGCAACAGCCCCATGGTGGGCCAGGGCTGTCTGCCTACAGGCAGATTGTGACAGGTGATGTTATCTTTGAGATAGGTGATGTTATCTTTTACAGGGTAAGGTACATCTACATCCAACGCTCTACAGTCATATTAAGCCAAAACCTGCGATTTAAAGTGGATTTTGAGCCACTACAAACATGCATGGCGCCGCCGGGACTCGAACCCGAAACTCGTGGCACCGATAACTAGTCACTCGGCCATCAAGGCCCATTTTTTAGATATACATTTTGTAAATTTTCTTATATGCACTCATTTTAAACGCAACCATGTTGATGCTAGCTTAGCAGCTTATAAAGGAGCACTATAGTTATAGCTCTAAATTATTGCTGTATTATTTTCAGTCAAAAAATCGGAATAGAAACCATGTACCATAATCTGTACTTTTTTCTTATCAGATACACGACTGTGGTTTTACAACCAGATCACATCTGATTTTTTTTTGACCTACAGAACCAAACCTATGAAAAAAAGTCTTATTTCAAACCAATACGTATAATTACTCGTATTTTACATTTGACTGTATCTGAGATACCAAAAGTATTACAAAAAGTTCTTGAAATTTTTAAAACGAAACTTTAAAATCATTGATAAATTTCCTGACATGGACAACCTTTAAAATCACTGAGAAAATTCCTCCTAACATATTCTAAATTTTTATATCATATTTAGTCAAAAAAATTGCAATAAAAAAAAAACATGAATCGTAATCTGTGCTTCTTTTTTCATCAGATACACAAATGTGTGGTTTTTTTGTTTTTGTTTTGTTTTTAACCAGAGCATAGCTAAAATGTTTCAAATTGACCTACATAACCATACTGAAAAAAAGTCCTATTTCCAACCAATATATATATAATTACTCATTTTTACATTTGAATGCATCGGAGATGGCAAAAAGTAAAACAAAAAATTCCTTGAAATTTAAAAAACAACCTTTAAAATCATTGAGAAATTTTACTATATTTAAAAATAGGATTTTTGTATTGTATTTAGTCAGAAAATCGCAATTAAAGAACGTGAATCATGATCTGTGCTTCTTTTTTTCATCAGATACATAAATGTGGTTTTTTTTTCAAAGTTTTTCAACTAGAGCATAACTGAATGTTTTCAAACTGACTTACATAACAAGACATACGAAACAAAAGTCCTATTTCAAACCAGTACATATAATTACTCGCATTTTACATTTGAATTCATCTGAGACTAAAAAGTATGACAAAAAAATCATTGAAATTTAAAAGCCAACCTTTAAATTCATTGAAAACTTTCCATTCTAAAGGTCCATACAATAATGATGGCGAATGATGTTAATTCTAAAGGTCCATTCAATAATGATGATGAAAGATATTAATTCTTAAGGGTCATTAAATAATGGTGGCGAATGATGTTAAAATCAAAAGGTCCATTCAATAATGGTGGGGAATGATGTTAATTCTTAAGGTCCATTCAATAATGGTGGCGAATGATGTTAATTCTTAAGGTCCATTCAATATTGATTACGAATGATGTTAATTCTAAACGTCCTTTTAATAATGATGACGAAAAAAAAAAAAAAAAAAAAAAAGTTTGTAAAGTTTTTTCTACCAGAACATAGCTGATTTTTTTTCAAATTGACCTACATAACCAATGACCACTTACGGAAAAAAAGTCCTATTTCTGACCAATGCATATAATTACTGGCATTTTATATTTGAATGCATGAGATGAGATGCTAAAAAGTTCTTGAAATTTAAAAAACAACGTTTGAAATTGAGAAATGCCCTAACATGAATGCAAACTTTCCGAAGCATTAAAATTCAAAACAAATATAATGGGTCGTAGTGGTAGAAAAACTAGCTGCTTGGTTTCGGTCAAGTCAGCTTACATAAATTGGATTACTTTAAAAAATGTAGTAAAAACTGAGATTATCTTCTCTCCGCATATACTTGGGGAAGACCTAAAAGTGGCCAAATAAGAAATGCATGTATAAGAAGTGTGTCGCGATTCCAGACAAACTAAAATGCACTAATGATTTCTTTTTTTGTGTGTTATTAGTTTTAAGAAGAATAGAATGAATTGAATATGTAACAGAGGTGATTAAATATTTAAATGTAATTGTACAATAATAGTAAGAAAAAAATATGTATAAATGATAACTAATGTAATGTTTGTCACTTTAAAAACAGAAATATGAAACATCAATTACTAATCAAAAATGTTTTAGAAATTCTTATGCACTAAAAACATGCTAAAAAGAAAAAAAAGAATAAGAGAAGAATTATTTAATAGAAAAAAAAAAAACCATGGTTTAATCTATAACAGAGGCGCTTAAATATTATTAACTCAGTAATACAATAATAGTAAGAGTTACAATATGTATACATTATAATAAATGTGATATTTGTTACTTTAAAAAACATCAAATTACTAACCAAAAAATGATTTAGGAATTATACACTAAAAATATGCTAAAAAGAAAAAGAATAAGAGAAGAACGATTGAATAGAAAAAGAAAAAAAAGAATTATTGAAAGAAAGAAAGAAAAGAATGATTCAATATTTATAACAGAGGCGCTTAAATATTTTTATACAATAATAGTAGGAAGAATTATAACAAATGTGATGTTTGTCACTTTAAAAATTTAAACATAAAATTTCAACTGACTAGTCAAAAATGTTTTAGAATTATACATTAAAGAAAAACGCGCCAAAAAAAAAAAAGAAAAAAGAAAAGAATGATTGAATAGAAAAAAAGAAAAAAGGAAAGAATGAAAAAAAAAAAAAGAAAAGACTGATTGAATCCATAAATATTTTTAACATAATTCTACAATAATAATAAGAAGAGAATATGTATAAATTATAACAAATGTGATGTTTGTCACTTTAAAAAATATAAATATTAAACATTAAATTAGTAATCAAAAATATTTTAGGAGTTACACATTAAAAAAAAAAATCTGTATTAATTGAATTAATTTTAAAATAATTTTCATTATTTTTTATAATTAGTGAAAATAGTAATCAATAATCATTACTTTTAATAATTATAAATAATTACATTATTTTAAACTCATTACTACTATTTTTAAAGGGCAATCAATTATATTATCATAATACTAATAGAAACATGAAAAACAATGAATAATATTTTATAACTAATACAAAGTAAAAATATATATTACAATTCCTTCATCATTTTAAAGCTATTTTTTTTTATTTTCATTATTTATTATTTTCAAGCATTTTCCTTATTTTCTTGATTCAATGTTTTAAACTTGAGAAATATATATTTAGTTCAAATTTCTACTCCAGTAATTTCAATAATATATCTGTTATTAATAGAATGCATATTCACTGAAATATCTGTGAAATAAAGTTAATATGCGTTAATTTTCCTTTTTATTTTAATAAATGATTTTTTTACTGCTAACTTTGCGTTTGGATAAAATTGTTGCCTAAATTTTAGACATTTCTATTCTATACAAGTAGACAGTACGCAAATTTTATACAAATACTCTGGTTCAAGAAATTTGTTTCTAAAAAGTTGGATAAACAGTAGTTTAAAAGAAAGTGCGTTTACTACTTTGATCAAATATTCAGGAACTCAAAGAGTTGTAGTGAAACACTTTAAAAGTTGACTTTCTAATATTCGTTGGGATTCGGTGATAAGCCAGACGTTAAATATTTGAATTCAACTCACGTAGAAGGTTTTAAAGCTTGCTTGCGGACATCAAAAACTTATCTCCTCAGTGCTTTAAAATACATTGTTTGAAATATTTTACTAAGTTACTAACTTTTCAAAAATATACTTTTAAACGAAAAACTTTTTAAAAATATACTTTTAAACGAATAACTTTTTAAAAATATACTTTTAATCGAATCTTTTAAACAATCTAAACAATTGATACTTTAATAAATTAATTAGCTTCAATCCTAAGTTTAAATGAAAACTTCCTTTTTTAATAATTTCTTTCCTAGTAATTGCTTATGGGCCTGAATGGCCGAGTGACTGGCGCTCGGTACCAAAAGTTTCGGTTCGAATCCTGGCAGTGTCATGGATGTTTGTAGTGGTTCGGAATCCATTTTAAGCCGCAGGTCCCGGTCTCATATGACTGTTGGGCGTTGAGCTGACAACTTTACCCCGTAAAACGAAAACATCTTACGACTCGAAATCAACCAGTAGGTAGACGGCATTGGCCCACACTGGGCTGTTGCACCAATGATGATGATGAGTAATTGTTTATACAAAAATATTAAATATATTCAGAAGCTTAAAATAAAATATGTATTAAAATTTCACCCAATTTTTCTGCCTAAACAAATTTATAAATAAAGATGCCTAAAATTTTTTTTTTTTAATTTGTTACAACACTTTTCTTTTAAAATATTTCTCGGATAAATTTTTAGTACACAGTGGAAGAACAGAATGCACTTTAAAGTTTCTTTATTTAATATAATATTGTGATCAACATAAAGCATTTAAATTAAAAAATTCCTTAAACGTATAAAAGAAATATTTGATATTTTTACTTTTCTGTGAAAATTCAAATCTACATGAAAATCAATTGCTACGAAAATCTGAAACACCACAAAAAAATGAAATGACCATAAAAAATATACATTTCAAAAATTTGTGTGCAAAGAAAAATTTGATTATAAATATTTTTTATATTATTGTACCTTTCAAAGGGGTAGATGGCCGAGTGACTAGCCCTCGCTGCCACAGGTTTCTGGTTCGAGTCGCATGGAAGTCAATGATTCGAAAATGACAGGTACCGGTCTTCAAATAAGAAGAAAACATCTCTTGTCTTGAAATCTACAGTAGGCGAATGAAGTATTATACACTGAAGTGACAAAAGTCATGGGATACCTCTTAATATCGCCGGCGGCCTCCTTTCGCCCGGCGAAGTGCAGCAACTCGACGTGGAATGGACTAAAAGTCGTTGGAAGTTTCTGCAGGAATATTGAGCCATGCTGTCTCGATAGACGTCCATAATTGTGAAAGCGTTGATGGTGCAGGATTTTGGGCACGAACAGACCTCTCGATGATGTCCCATAAATGCTCGATGGGATTCATGTCGGGCGATCTATGTGCCAGATCATTCGAATTGTCCAGAATGTTCTTCAAACCAATCGCGAACAGTTGTGGCCCGGTGACATGGCGCATTGTCATCCATAAAAATCCCATCGTTGTTTGGGTACATGAAGTCCATGAATGGCTGCAAGTGATCTCCAAGTAGCTGAACATAAGCATTTCAGTCAATGTTCGGTCCAGTCGCACCAGAGGACCAAGTCCATACCATGAAAACAGCCCACACCATTACGGAGCCATCACCAGCTTGAACAGTGCCTTGCTGACAGTTTGGGTCCATAGCTTCGTGGGGTCTGCGCCACACTCGAACCCTACCATCAGCTCTTACCAACTGAAATCGTGACTCATCGGACCAGGCCACGGTTTTCCATTCATCTAGGGACCAACCGATATGCTCACGTACCCACGAGAGTCGCTGCAAGCGATGTCGTTCTGTCAGTAAAGGTACTCGAGTCGGTCTTCTGCTGGAATAGCCAAAGAAAGCCAAATTTCTCCGCACAGTTCTAACAGACAAGTCCCTTGTACGTCCCATCTGCGGTTATTTGACGCAGTGTTGCTTGTCTGTTAGAATCTTTACAAACGTCGCCGGTCTCGGTCGTTAGTCGACCACTGCGCTGTCCATGGTGGGATGTTATGCCTGAAATTTCATACTCGGCCCACTCTTGACACAGTGGATCTTGTTGAATTCCCTAACGATTTCCGAAATGGCATGACCCATGCGTCTAGCTCCAACTAACATTCCGCTTTCAAAGTTCGTTAATTCCCCGTCGTGCGGTCATCATCACGTCAAAACCTCTTCACATGAATAACTTGAACAGAAATGAAAGCTCTGCGAAAAAGCACTGTTTATACCTGTTCTACGCGATGCTACTGCCATCTGAAAATTTGCATATTGCTATCCCATGACTTTTGTCACTTCAGTGTATAATTCGCAAAGTATTATTAACTATTACACTTTTCAGTGTAACTTCAAATTGAAAGTAAATTCAATTATTGTAAAGCTAAAAACTAAAATATTATATACTCTAATTAAAAATAAAAATTACTCACATGCATTTCCTAAATTAATTATTTTATAAGTGCAGAGAAGATTATTGTCCTTTTTAAATGTTACTACAAATTAAATTTAAATGAAAATTAATTACTGTAAAATTTCCATATGAAATTAGATTCAAAGCTATTATTCAAATCATATCAAAGCTACTAATTTTTCTCTTATCAAAAATATTTTTTCTTTTACTCGTACTTTTTGTATGCATTTTCAAAGTTAAATTACTCTATTTTTGCAAAGAAAATATATTGTATGTTGGTACTGGTTCGGAATCCACTTTAAGGCGTAGCTAACTATCTAATATGACTGTCGCGCGTTGGGCGTAGGGCTGACAACCATACCCGAAAACATTCAGAGTCACGGAGAATGTCAGACTTCTACATGTGGGTGCTCCATCACCACGGAAGCTGCCCCACCTTTCCTCGCTGCCCGATGGCCAATTGGCTAGCGCTCTGGCCTTTGGTACCACAGACTTCGAGTTCGAATCCTGGTGGCATGTATATTTGATAGTGGTTCGGAATCCACGTTAAACTGTAGGTCCCGGTCTAATTCGCCGAAAGTGTACACAAAATGACCATAGAGTAACAAACCAAACCACCTTTCCTTCCTTCCATGTCACCACATGGGGTTTTGGACTGTTGCTGTCTAACAAGTGGGATAAGAAACAACATAATTCTCAGTGAATAAATTATTTAGAAAGCAATCCATATAAGTTCGATTGTATGCGTATTTGTATGCAAACCTATTGTATGCAAAACTATTTATTATGAATCGTAAAAAATGTCAAATAAGAAGATTTTAAATAAAACATTACAATAGTGCTCAAAACTAAGACGAAATAAAATAAAATACTAATTTTATATAAAACACTCACCCACACCAATGGATCAACAGCCCCATGGTGGAATAAATTCATCTACCTACTGGCAGATTTCTAAACAGGAGATGCTTTCTCTTTTTACAGGGTAGGGTTGTCGTCTCTACGTCCTACAGTCATATTAAAAAAGGAACCTACGGTTTAAAGTGGATTCCAAAACACTGAAGCATCCATGGCACCACCGGTACTCGAACCCGAAACCTGTGGTACTGAGAGTCAGACTGATTCTGCTGCCAAAGTTAAATCATTTTTATTTGTGCAATTGAAATATGTTATCATCGAAAGCGAAATTCAAATTGAAAACAAATTAAATTACTATATAAATTTCAAACTGATTAATTTTAACTCTATTTAAAAAAACTTTAAAAAAAAAATATTTATCATTAATTCTTTTTTCCTAACTTTTTCAATTCCTTCTATTAACTCACACTCTCCCTATATATATCTTGTTCAAATTTTCAGTCGTTCAGAAAATACTTTTTATTCATCCACTCAAGTTCAAATACATTTTTTTGAACTTGTATAGGATGACACTGGATCTTAATACAGTTTTTTTCAAATATTAATTTAATAAATGAATTTAATTAATTAATTTTAGTTTTCTTAGATTTAAGTTACATATATCTACCAATAGTTGGCACCAGATAAATGAATGAAAATTATTTATAAAGGACTTTCTACAATATAGTGAAAAAAAAAAAGAAGGAATTGAATTAAAAAAAAAAAATTTTATATTGCTTGTAATATATAAACATGCATTTTTTAACGCAATTTGGTAAATCACTTTACATTTCTAAAGGTAAAGTAAACGAAAAATACAATTGATTTCGGATAGAATACATTTTGTCTCTTCAAATGTAGAAAAACTGTCATTAAATGCTTCTAGGTAAACACACATTTAAGTGACTGACTGGTTTTTTTTTTTTCGCTCCATTCTTTTTAATTGAAAAGAATCCTTTTGTTTACTTCACTGGCCTTTGTTCTATTTACATTTCAAGGCACGTACTACTCCTTGAAATGCTTTCATTTATTGTTTGTAAGAAAGAGCTCAATTTTAATAGATTCGGCGTAAAGCTTTTTACGAGTTTTCGTTACTCGTCAATTCAGTAAAAGCTTTTATGAAAAGATGGTTTGGGTTATTTTTGGATAATTGAAGGTGAAAACATTCTTAAACGACACTATAATTTTGATAAACATGCATAAAATATAAAAAATAAACTTTTAAGAAAATAATAGAAATTTAGTATTTCATTTCAGAACATTTAGTGGTATATCAAAAATGAAAGGCAATTTTGTACTTGGTATATCATACCGAATGATTAGGTTTTATGTTTCAAATGAAAACATTTTAATAAAAATGAGAATAAAAAATTATAATTAATTATTAATTTCTCTTGCATCTAATTTAGTTGGTATTAATTAGTTTGTATTAATAAATCAAAAACGGTAGGCGTTTAAATAATTCTCAGTGGGGACCTGATGTCCGGGTAATTAAAGCCTTAGCGCTCCGGTGTTATAAGTTCCGGGTTCGAGTCCTGGCGTTGCCATACATGTTTGTAGTGGTTCGGAATCAATTTTATACCGTTGCTCCCGGTCTAATATGACTGTACAGCGTTAGGCGCAGGGGCTGACAACCCTACCTAGGGCTAGTGATTCGGAATACATTTTAAGTAGTAGGTCCCTATCTAATATGACTGTACAGAGTTGGGCGTAGTGCTGAGAACCCTACCCATAAAAATTCACCGTCGCGGAGCCAAGTCAGACATCTACCTACGGATGCTCCATCACAACAGAAGCTGCTCCACCTTTCCCTCGCGACCTTATGTCCAATTGCTTAGCGCTCTGACCTTTGAGCTTCAGGTTCGAATCCTGGCGGTAGCATGGATGTTTGTAGTGGTTCGGAATCAATTTTATACCGTTGCTCCCGGTCTAATATGACTGTACAGCGTTAGGCGCAGGGCTGACTACCCTACCTAGGGTTAGTGATTCGGAATACATTTTAAGTAGTAGGTCCCTATCTAATATGACTGTACAGAGTTGGGCGTAGTGCTGAGAACCCTACCCCATAAAAATTCACCGTCGCGGAGCCAAGTCAGACGTCTACCTACGGATGCTCCATCACAACAGAAGCTGCTCCACCTTTCCCTCGCGACCTTATGTCCAATTGCTTAGCGCTCTGACCTTTGGAGCTTCAGGTTTCCGAATCCTGGCGGTAGCATGGATGTTTGTAGTGGTTCGGAATCAATTTTTATACCGTTGCTCCCGGTCTAATATGACTGTACAGCGTTAGGCGCAGGGCTGACAACCCTACCTAGGGCTAGTGATTCGGAATACATTTTAAGTAGTAGGTCCCTATCTATGACTGTACAGAGTTGGGCGTAGTGCTGAGAACCCTACCCATAAAAATTCACCGTCGCGGAGCCAAGTCAGACGTCTACCTACGGATGCTCCATCACAACAGAAGCTGCTCCACCTTTCCCTCGCGACCTTATGTCCAATTGCTTAGCGCTCTGACCTTTAAAGCTTCAGGTTCATAATCCTGGCGGTAGCATGGATGTTTGTAGTGGTTAGGAATCAATTTTTATACCGTTGCCCCCTGTCTAATATGACTGTACAGCGTTAGGCGCAGGGCTGACAACCCTACCTAGGGCTAGTGATTCGGAATACATTTTAAGTAGTAGGTCCCTATCTAATATGACTGTACAGAGTTGGGCGTAGTGCTGAGAACCCTACCCCATAAAAATTCACCGTCGCGGAGCCAAGTCAGACGTCTACCTACGGATGCTCCATCACAACAGAAGCTGCTCCACCTTTCCCTCGCGACCTTATGTCCAATTGCTTAGCGCTCTGACCTTTGGAGCTTCAGGTTCGAATCCTGGCGGTAGCATGGATGTTTGTAGTGGTTCGGAATCAATTTTTTATACCGTTGCTCCCGGTCTAATATGACTGTACAGCGTTAGGCGCAGGGCTGACAACCCTACCTAGGGCTAGTGATTCGGAATACATTTTAAGTAGTAGGTCCCTATCTAATATGACTGTACAGAGTTGGGCGTAGTGCTGAGAACCCTACCCCATAAAAATTCACCGTCGCGGAGCCAAGTCAGACGTCTACCTACGGATGCTCCATCACAACAGAAGCTGCTCCACCTTTCCCTCGCGACCTTATGTCCAATTGCTTAGCGCTCTGACCTTTGGAGCTTCAGGTTCGAATCCTGGCGGTAGCATGGATGTTTGTAGTGGTTCGGAATCAATTTTATACCGTTGCTCCCGGTCTAATATGACTGTACAGCGTTAGGCGCAGGGCTGACAACCCTACCTAGGGCTAGTGATTCGGAATACATTTTAAGTAGTAGGTCCCTATCTAATATGACTGTACAGAGTTGGGCGTAGTGCTGAGAACCCTACCCCATAAAAATTCACCGTCGCGGAGCCAAGTCAGACATCTACCTACGGATGCTCCATCACAAACAGAAGCTGCTCCACCTTTCCCTCGCGACCTTATGTCCAATTGCTTAGCGCTCTGACCTTTGGAGCTTCAGGTTCGAATCCTGGCGGTAGCATGGATGTTTGTAGTGGTTAGGAATCAATTTTATACCGTTGCCCCCTGGTCTAATATGACTGTACAGCTTTAGGCGCAGGGCTGACAACCCTACCTAGGGCTAGTGATTCGGAATACATTTTAAGTAGTAGGTCCTATCTAATATGACTGTACAGAGTTGGGCGTAGTGCTGAGGACCCTACCCCATAAAAATTCACCGTCGCGGAGCAAGTCAGACGTCTACCTACGGATGCTCCATCACAAACAGAAGCTGCTCCACCTTTCCCTCGCGACTTTATGTCCAATTGCTTAGCGCTCTGACCTTTGGAGCTTCAGGTTCGAATCCTGGCGGTGGCATGGATGTTTGTAGTGGTTCGGAATCAATTTTATACTGTTGCTCCCGGTCTAATATGACTGTACAGCGTTAGGCTGCAGGGCTGACAACCCTACCTAGGGCTAGTGATTCGGAATACATTTAAGTAGTAGGTCCCTATCTAATATGACTGTACAGAGTTGGGCGTAGTGCTGAGAACCCTACCCCATAAAAATTCACCGTCGCGGAGCCAAGTCGAACATCTACCTACGGATGCTCCATCACAACAGAAGCTGCTCCACCTTTCCCTCGCGACCTTATGTCCAATTGCTTAGCGCTCTGACCTTTGGAGCTTCAGGTTCGAATCCTGGCGGTAGCATGGATGTTTGTAGTGGTTCGGAATCAATTTTTATACCGTTGCTCCCGGTCTAATATGACTGTACAGCGTTAGGCGCAGGGCTGACAACCCTACCTAGGGCTAGTGATTCGGAATACATTTTAAGTAGTAGGTCCCTATCTAATATGACTGTACAGAGTTTGGGCGTAGTGCTGAGAACCCTACCCCATAAAAATTCACCGTCGCGGAGCCAAGTCAGACGTCTACCTACGGATGCTCCATC
>BPLR01012896.1:0-96951 GCA_021605095.1 Caerostris extrusa | reverse complement strand
TATTGACGTCAAATTTCACACAGTGCCAGCACCTAAAAACTATTAAAAAATTGAGGAAATTCCATAAGCCCGCGAATTTTTAACTGAAAATTGATCTTACTTTTTGGACACTGTAGTTTGTTGGAAGTCGAAAACAATATATTATCATTTAGAAGAATTTCTTTCAATGTTATTTTTACATCAGTTTTTATTTCAACATCAACTTTTATAAGGAAGTTTCTGCTAATTATCTGAAACTCATAATATTAGTATTTGCAGTTTCTAATTTTAATGTCAGACATATAATTTTTGAACACATAAAGTTATAATTAAGTCTGATTTCGAAGCCTTCAATTTCCACAATATGTTTGAATGTTTCGAAATTAACATTTGTCCGGTTGATGTTTGAAATAACGTATCTGAAACAAAACAAACAAATCACTTTGTCTGGTATTATTAAAATAGCATATTTTTAAATGTTAAAACCATTTATTGTGTGTGCCAGTTTACATAAAGCCTTTCAAATGCATCATACACATGCCTTTTAGTGGTAATTGTATAATTTAGTATGTTGTACTGATATGCTTCAGTTGAAGCGCAATCATAATTACAGTCCTGAATAAAAAAAGAAACAATTTAATGTATATATTTTTTGAAAAAATTAACATGTGGACTTGAAAACAGTTTATATGGGAATTTAAGTACATGGAAAAAACCCCTACCAACATAATTAACAAAACAATACGTGTGTCATTTTCAAGGCCAAGTTGACAAACTCGTTTTATATTTTTATATTTTATGTATTTTTAAAAATGATGAAACATTTTGTATATTAAAATCCCTATAACTCTTGTTTTTATTTTAATTTTAGAATAATAAAATAAGAATTGTTAACCATTATTACTTTTATTATATGCCACTGCATATAATAAATTATCCGACTGATTAAATAAACCTTGGTTTATATTTATGTTCTAAATTTTCTAAAATATAGAAAATCAATTATTTCTATGGATTGTTATTGTATTTTTTAAAAATAATGAAAATAAAAAAAGTTATATTTGTAAATAAATAAAAAAACTTTTTATTATCCGTAAAAAAAAAAAAAAAAAAAAAAACAGTATAATTTTTCTAATGCAACTGGCAAACACTTAGACAGTTGTCTTTGATGACTTAAGACAAGTTCTGCACATACGTTACCTCTCAGTACTACCCAGGATGTGCGTGCGTGTAGCTTTTAAGATAGATATTTAAGCCGAGTAACAATACAACTCTCTACGATCATGTTAGACCGGGACTAACGGTTTAAAATTGATTCCGAACCATTATAAGCATAGCCGGGACTCGAAACCGAAACCTGTAGAACCGAGCGTCAGAGCGCTGGCCATCAGACCCCACAGAATAAATTATAAAATGATAGCTTCTACTTATTATATCTCACTTTAATTACTCCGTTACTTCTTCTTATTTTTTTAATTTGGCTCTTCGCTATTTTCTATGAAGAGATCTTTAAAATGACTAAAAGCTAAAAGTTATTTTCATGTTGCTTGTATTCTTCAAATTTTGTTTGTTTCACTTTGGGGTGTGTAACAATTAGTCCAAGGTAGATAAAATGAGTGACCTGAATATGTTCCAAAACCAACGAATGTTGAGTGACTGTATGGTTTGTGTATCCTGTGGTCTTAGTGAAAGTACAGAAAGTATACAAAACCCCTAGGTTTAAGATCATGTCACCACAGAATGTTCATGATAAAAACATTATCTTTCAGACACCAGTCGCAAGAAGGGTAAAAAAACCACTCATAAAGGTCAGTGGCCATTGAAAATGATCCTTTATTAGTTAAAAAGATAAAATACAATGAGACAAAAATGACTGCAGACATAGCTGCCATGTATCCAAAACCAGTTTTGATACGAACATACTGAGTAAAAAAGCTTCATATTTAAAAGGAGAACTGCTAGCTGAAATATATATACTATATAAGAATATATTCTATATAGAGACTATTATGGAATGTGAATACATATTAAAAATATCTATTTAATCCCATCATGCTATTAGAGAATTAATGACAACGGACAGAGATCTTTAACCCAGTGTGCATCCTTCATATATTATACACTATATATATATGAAGGATACCCATCTACTACCTACCCAAGAAAGGTATTCTATATATATGAACATAAGATGTACATTTTGTTCATACTTTATTATAAAAAGTATATCAAAAGTTCATCAAGCATTGAGAAATCAATTTAAATCTACTTATGTTATATTATAATTTTTACCCACGTATACCTTCACCCTTCCCCTTATACCATATTCACATTTCATCAGGATATGGATAATTGGAAATAAATATGTAATGATTTGCAGAATTAATGTAACATATTAAACCATTTGATAAATACTGCAATAACATTTGTAATGATTTTGGCAACAAATTAATTTTCCAAATTGATAATGTTTACAGTTATACTTAATAAACATAATGTTGTCCACTCACGCTTAATGATCCATAAAAATTATCATCAGTTATTGATTTAAATAACTGGTGATAATTTAATAAAGATTAAAAAGATTCATTATCCCCCTTTAGAATTTTGAAAAAATCCATAAATTTTGGCATAAAAATAATAATACGATAATAATACAAGTTGACAAACGCGTTTATATTTTTATATTTTATGTATTTTTAGGTAAAAATGATGAAACAATTTAAATATTAAAACTCTAATAATTCTTGTTTTTATTTAATTTTTACCATGATAAAATAAAAATTGTTAACTATTTATTACTTTTTTATATACCACCGCATATAATGAATATCTAACGGATCAAATAAAACCGTTGTTTATTTTATGCTCCCAAAATTTTCAAAAATATAGAAAATCAATTACTTTTAAGAATTGTCATTGTATTATGTATATTTTTATGTTAATGGAAATAAAAAACTGTACTTGTAAATAAATAAATAAAAATGCTTTATTATCCGTAAAAAAAATCCACAAACATAAATTGAGGCAGGATAATTTCTGCTTATTATATCTTACTTTAATTCTCCGTTGTTTTCTTCTTTTCAATTCTTTTTTAAAAATTTGGCTTACTGATATTTTCTATGAAGAGATCTTTAAAAGGATTAAAGTCTGAAATTTATTTTTTATATTGCTTTTGTATCCATACAAACTCTGAAAAGTTAAAATTATAAACCACAAACTTTGACAAGTTAAAAACTACAAACTTTGGAAAGTTAAAAACTACAAACTACAAACTTTAAAAAGTTAAAAGTACAACTGAGCTTGAAAAGTTAAAAATACAAACTACAAACTTTGAAAATTAAAACTACAAACTTTGAAAAGTTAAAACTAATACTACAAACTTTGAAAAGTTAAAACTACAAACTACGAGCTTTGAAAATTAAAACTACAAACTACAAACTTTGAAAATTTAAAACTGCAAACTACAAGCTTTTGAAAAAAGTTAAAAGTACAAACTTTGAAAAGTTTGTTTTGTTTCACTTTGGGATGTGTAAAATTAGTTCAAGGTAGTTAAAATGAGTGACCTGAATATGTTCCAAAACCAACAAATGTTGAGTGACTGTATGGTGGATGTATCTGGGTCTTAGTGAAAGTGATACAGAAAGTATACAGAAACCCTCCGTCACCACAGAATGTTCATGATAAAACATTATCTTTCAGACACCAGCAGCAAGAAAAGCAAAAAAACAAAAAAAAAAAACAATCAGACATTCGTAAAGGTCAGTGTCCATTGAAAAATGATCCTTATTAGTTGAAAGATGAAATACACTGAGACGAAAATAACTACAGACATAGCTGCCATGTACCAAAAACCAGTTTTGTTGCAAGCATATAGTGAGGAAGAAAACTATATTTTAGGCAAAACTGCTAGAAGAAATTTTACTGTATCAAAAGTCAAAAAATTTTTTTCTATTATAGAATGCGGAATAAATTTTAAAAACATATCAATTTAATCCCCATACTATTCGTGGATTAAGGACAATTTTGCATATTGAAAGCCAGAAAGAGATCTTTAAACCAGTGGGTATCCTTCATATAAGATATATTATATATTTGAAGGATGCCCACCTACTACCTACAAGGAAGGTATCCTATATATATGAACATATGATGCGCATTTTGTTCATACTTTAAAGTATATTAAAATGTGTATCACGCTTTACTAAATTAATCAATTTGAATCAACTTGTATTATGATTTTTACCTTTGTACACCTTCATTCTTCACAAACCCATATTCACATTTCATCAGGGTATGGATAGTTGAAATAAATATGCGAGGATTTGCCAAATTAGTATAACATATTAAATAATTTTTAAAAAAATATGCAATAGAATTTGAAATGATTCTAGCAATGAAATAATTTTTCAAAATGACAATGCTCACAAACATGGTTTAGAGAACATGAAGTTGCACACTCTTGCTACACTTAATGATCCCAAGTGTAAATTACCATCAATTATTATGATTTGTGTAAAAAGGCAAAATTTTTTTTTATTATCTTCTTTTAGGATCTTTGAAAAAAATCCATAAAATTTGGTATAAAAATAACAGTACAAACTACTATTTTAGAATATTACTTGCATGTATTTATTCCAAACATGATTCAAGCAATTTAAAATGTTAGAAATCTTCTATACATTTTATAGAGAAATAAAGTATCCTTTCCATGCTTGGTTTGTTTGTTTGTAGTTTTAAGAATGTTTTATCACTTCAATTCACAGGTTTAAAAAATTGGTTTTAAGGGTATACAGGTTAGAAGTTTATTGTCAAGTGCTTTCAAAAGATTAAATTAGCATATTAAGCATTATCGATTATACTTTTAACAATCATTATTTTAAAATTGTTAATATATTATTTTTCTAGAAACTGACAAGAAATGTGGTTAAATACAAAAAATAAAAAAATTATAGCCTTAACGATATAAGAAAGAGGGGCCTGATGGCCGAGTGGCTAGCTCTCTGGCGCTCTTTACCACAGGTATCGGGTTCGAATCTGGCGTTGCCATGGGTGCTTGTAGTGGTTCAGAATCCACTTTAAGCCGTAGGTCCCGGTCCTAATAGGATCGTAGAGCGCTACGGGGCATTGTTACTCCGCGTCCTTGGCTTATCTTCAGGTTACACGCGCCCTCTGGGCAGTGCAAAGTGAGTAACGTCTGTGCAGCCCCTTATGGCATAAAAATAACGGTCTTACTCGCCAGTTGCATTAGAAAAAAAAAAAAAACGATATAAGAAGACAATAAAGTTTTTTTTAAACATTTTGTTGAAGAGTTCACGACGAATTTCAAATTTTAAGTATGAACAGAAATTAATTAATCTTAAATAGAAATTTAAATTATTGATACTGTTGAGAAATTTCATCACATTGGCTGTTCAAATCATTAAAAACATTTTTTTACATAAATAATTATTTGAAGTTAAATTTGTTTGTTTAAACAACAACTTCTTAATTTTAAAATTTTAGTGTTTTTAGAGTATATATAATGAATATATATAAAATAAAGAATATTTTAAAAAGAAAATTTTTAAGGTAACAATATTTCTTTTTCATGACGCAACAACCTCATTGTGAGCCATGGCAAACAGCTGCCAGATTTCGAGGCATAAGATCTTTTATTTTTACGGTTAGTGTTGTCATCCTACGCCCAACACTCTACAGTCATATTTGACTGGGATTTACTGTTTAAAAGTGGATTCCGAACCACTACAAACATCCATGGCACCACCAGGACTCGGACAAAAACCTGTGGCACCGAGAACCAGAACGCTAGTCACTCGGCCATCAAGCCCCCAATAATATTTAATTGCTCAAAATAAAAATACAGATAATTTATTGAAATTGTAATTCAGTTATTTATCAAAAAAAAAAAAAAAAAAAAAAAAAAATCAATGATTGTCTTTCATTCTAATCGTTTTTATTCCATTTGAATTCTTAAATCTTACTGAATTTTTAAATCCATTTGATTATTTAAATATTTTCATCTATTTTTAATAATTATACAATATTCATTAAAAAGCTACTGAAAATAGTTAATTATTATTCCAAATAAATGGAATTAAAAACATAATAATGAAAATCGACTTATATTTCATGCCATACAATAATGAAGTACCAAATAAGGTTCTTTTTCAATTTAATTTTTGCAAATGTCTACAATTTAATTCGAATATTCAATATGATAAATAAGCATTACTGAAATGCATACTTTATTTTGAATTTAATGAAAGGAAGAATTAATATTTTACATTGAAAGTCATTTACAATAATTAAAATCAACTTTTAATTAAGTGAAGAAATATTGAGAGTTGAAGAAAAAGTTCGTTGCTAAAGTTTTCAAATTTATTTTTAATGAAAGGAGAAGCAGAAACTTCATTTATGAATATTAACATTGAGAAAAATAAATTTTCGATTAAAAACATTTGGATCTTTTCTGTTTAGTATAAACACTATTAAAATAATATTATAAATAAATTGGACTGTGAAGAAATTAGTCTTGATTGAAATGTTTGGATAACCTTTGTTTTAAAACTACTATTTTATTTATACAGTAACAATTATATTTATTTTTCGAACAGTGGAAATTGCAAGCACTTTTTGTAAAAAAGTATTGCTTATTTTTTATATCGTTAATATATTAAAATGAAAACTATCATTAATACATTAAAATATCGTTTAGTTAATAATTATTTTTTAAGGTAATTTAAATTATAGACTTCTTTTTAATTTAGCAGACATACAGGAAAGTAAGTCAAGGCAAGTTAGTTCACTAACAATGAATAATTATTTTATCATAAACAGAAGTTTTGTTGGTGATTTTATATATTGTGAAACACTGAATATTTCAGGTTTAATTGTTTTCACACTAACAGCACCAGCATTGTTTGTTTGTTTATATTCAAATATTTAACGCGTTTGTTTTTTAAGAGCACTTCATTATTTTGTGTTGATATATCACTGTTATTATAAACTAATTTTTATGAATAATAAAATAGAATTTCCCATGGGAAACAGACTCATTGACGGAAACTAGTCCTTCATTAAAAAATAAAATATGAAACTTCAAAAAAGAAAGAATTGATAAACGCACTACAGTACTTATAGCCACTGGATATACCCATGTTTAAAATCCCAACCAAAATATGAAAAGTGACTCAAAACCATACTACAAAACACTTCAAGCAAAAGCCAAGTTCTCCAGAAAATTCCTGAGGATTAACGTAATTCATGAATCGTTTCAAGAGTTAAGGGGCCCAAACTACTATTTTTACACCAAAATTTGCAAATTTGTAATGGAGTTTTTTTGCTTGCTGCACTTTTTGAATTGCGCCA
This sequence comes from Caerostris extrusa, assembly GCA_021605095.1. NCBI lineage: Eukaryota > Metazoa > Arthropoda > Arachnida > Araneae > Araneidae > Caerostris > Caerostris extrusa. Next base: position 89,601 of record BPLR01012896.1, on the reverse strand, counting down.
CGAACCCCTAACCAGGACAACATCATGTTCACACTTGATAATAAATACCACCAAATTGAAAAACAAAACAATATTTTTTTATTAAATCAAAATAATTAATGCTACAACAAGTTAACAGCGTTACTGCCAGCTGGAGATTGCAGTGTTAAGGAACTGGATCAGTTGGATCTTTGAGTTCGCGCCCTGAGATGGTGTACCAGCAGGTGGGAGGAGGCTGCTGCATTTGGGAGTTCCTGGTTCGTATCCTCTGCAGAAGATGTCTGAGATGCTGGAGGCAGACATGCCAATCATAGCACCTCCTTGCTCAACCATTCCTTCACCGCATTGACCCTTGACGATGTCCAGCATGCTCTTGTACATTCGCTGAAGTCCACTAAGAAAGGAAAGATCAATCAATGAATCAATTTTAATCAGTTAAAATAACTTGTACCAAGAACGAAAATAGAAATAGAAAATATAACAGGCTTGTAATTTAATAAAATGTAATTATACTTGAAAAATTTGTGGTAATCAGAAAAAATAGCTTAAATGTTGCCAATGATGCTATCAGTCCTAAAAATTGAGTTCCAAAGACATTTTTATAATAATTTAAATATGATAAAATGTTAATAAAAGTTTTTTAAAAAATGTTTTATAATACTAGTGTAAACTTTTATAATATTAAAAAATTAAAGAAAAATATGTAAGACAATGCCCCAACATTCTTAAATATTTAAAACGATCTGCGTTAGTAAAATCTCCGTCTGTCTTTTAAATTACAGTTGACTACTTTACATAAAAAGATAATGTTTTATTGACATCAATTCTTTAAATAGATTGAAATTATAGTCACTTTCCTAATATCCATAAAATAAAGCTGTTTCCTAATATCCCCATAATAAAGCTGTTCCCTAATATCCCCCTAATAAAGATGTTTTATTAGCATTTTAAAATATTTTCAAATGGTAATTTTCCATTCTATATATATATATATATATCAATTGTTTAGAGGTTAAACCCTGTATCAAATCTTCGTTAGCTGTATTTTCCAGTTGACAAATGTACTAAATTAAATTATGGATCTGCATGAATCCTTGGCGTGTAAGTTTTAAAATTTCTTAAGGGATTAATGAAAAATATATAAAGTAGAAAGTTTTGGTTTTGTAAGAACAAACATCTCTATTATCACACGACAAATTTCTTTTGATTATAGTGTACCTTTTAGAAAAAGAAATCACGTAAATGACAAAGTTTTTAACTCTATTTATTTAAATCTTTTTAAATTTTATATTAGAATTAATATTTACCTAAGGAATATTTAAAATTATGAATAATTTGTTACCCCTCCCCCAAGTAAGTAACATGACCAGTTAGAGATTAATAATATCTTACTGACAATTTTAAAACTTTTGCACAATGACTTGAATTTGATTTCTTCTTGAAATGTGATATGCTATATATGTTTAATGCATAAAAGCATAAAAAATTTTATAAGGTAGCCAAATCAAACTATATTAAAAATCCGATTAATTTCAGATTGGATTTTATTAGATTGACTCTTACCAGCACATAATTGGTATTCTGTCCTGGAATTTGGATTCTGCAGCTTTTTCTAAAGCAGACATGAGATCTTCCAAATGGGGTTTAACATTGTCACTGCTCATAGCCTTCTGTAGACATGGAGCATTCTTCAAATATTCTAGAAAAAGAAATCAAGTACAATTTTTAAAAATAAATTCATTGTGAAAATTAATTTAACACAATATATTTTTTTAAAAAAAAACTTTCAAACTTTTGAAATTAAAATATTTTGATTATTATCAAGAGACTTTAAAAATAAAACTATTCAATCAGATCATATTAAATTTCAACTTCTACTCAAATTCAGTGGGAAAAGCAGTCATTTGGATATCAGGCTCAGAATTTAACAAATATATTGTTTTAAAAATACAGAACCAAAAAGTTTTATTTATTTAAGTACCTTAAACAAATAAATTTTTATTAGATAATAATAATGTATAATTTTGTGAACATTTAAATATCTTAGAGTTTTTTTAATGTTCTCTTACCGGCTCTTTCATCAGTTCCGTGAGTGCACATAAGGTTCTGGTACTTTTTGGGTTCAGACATTGCCATGTCAAATACTTCTTGAAATAGTGGTGTGAAGCATGATACTGAATAGTTACTGATACATTCGATTCCTTCTTGTACAGGCCTAAATTAATGAGACAGAAAAGAATTTTATGTTTTAGTAACAATAGATATGAAATGCGGAATGTTCAAGTATGACTTAAACAATTAAGCACAATATATTTACATCCTTATTATTTCGTAATCTCTTTAATTTTAATTTATTTTCTTATCTTTCTTTCTAAATATTGAAATACACATCATAGTGTTAAGAGTAACCGTATATTTGCAATACAAAACAACATTGTTAGTCGTAAATGATATTTGAGGATTAAAAGAAGAATTAATTATTTTCCTTATAGTGGCGGATATATTATATATAAAAAACTTGTGAATAAATTAAAGAAATGTATAATGCAATTATGACAACTAAATAAAGGTATGCACTATGCACTTCATTTATTATCTGTTTCAATATTTAAATGATATAATATTTAGAAATTTTGATTTATTAAAATTATATTGAATAAATATTCTAATATTTAGGACTTGTCTGAAGATGTAATTTAATTGTGTTATGTTAATGATGCCCTTGTTAAACATACTTTCATTCAGCAATTAAAAAAATGTCGTTAAAACTCCACCACATTTTGTTAAAAAGTTGCACAAAATATTATAAATTTAAATAAAAAAGCGACAGCATTTCCAAATTATTAGTTTTAATTTTTTTTTTTTTCAATTTCTTCTGTTAGTTCACACTCTTCCTATATATATATCTTATTCAAATTTTCAATCGTTAATAAACTATTTTTTTTTCATCCACTCAAGTTCACATACATTTTTTGAACTTGATGTTAATAGAGTTTTTTCAAATATTAATTAATTCATTAAATTTATTTAATTAATTTTAGTTTCTTTTAAATTTAAGTTGCATGTATCTAATAATAGATGGCGCCAGATGTAAGAAGAAAATTTCAAATTTATTTGTAAAGGACTTTTCTGCAATATAGTAAAAAAAAAAAGTAGGAATTGATTAAAATTCTTTTTATATTACTTGTTATTTATAAACGCACCCTTAGATAATGAATTAATAAACATAATTTAAATGCATACATACTCGCAAACCTTGTCCATCTCTTCTTCAGTGGCTGGAACACCTTCACTGGCGCCAAGCAGTACCGTTGCCAAACACAAATCAACCTCTCTCATGTGGCAACTGGCCGCTTCGGCCCCTTGGAGGGGAGGCACCTATGAAGAAACATACATTTGAATAAATAATACATAGCTTTTGGCAATAGCTTTGGCATGGTTTTGGCAAGTTTTTAATATTAAAGAACTTAAATGTTGGACTTAACACAACGATTAATTTGGTAAATACAAGTTACAATGCTAATAATAAAATATTATACATGCTTTAAAAGAATTTTTTTCAAGTGATATATTTTATTTACATTTACTTATTTGTAAATGTAAATAAAAAATAAATAAATAGTAAAAATCAATCAATAAATAAATAGCATGCATTGTTTATAATTTAGAAACGGCAAGCAATAAATACTCAAAACATTACTGAGTTGCCATATTATAAAATATTATTAAAAGATTTTTTAAGTATACATCATGTTGAATCATCATTAAATGTTAGTTTACTTAAAAGTTCTTACAAAAAATTATTAATTGCATATTTGTAGTAGAAGTATTAATTTTAAGTATTAATTTTTTATTGAACTCTTAACGTTTATTGAATTCTTAACGTTTCATAGTTAAATTTGGTTATCACAAAAATATTTTTTGTAACTTAAATAAATTATTGGCTCAAAATTTATTTGAGTTGTGCTTCAATACTTCTTTCAAAATTGATTTCAAAAAGAAATTTTAATATATTTATGTTTCGTACAAATATTTTTAAAGCATCTTCAATGATTCCTTTTAACATCAAAATTATTTTTAAATGAATATTTCTACAACGATGATATAAATTATATCTGTGTATCATTAACGATGTAAAAATTTCCTTTTTTATTATTATTTTTTTGATAAAAGAATATTATAAATTATAGTTAAGGTAAATGTTTTAACTGTAAAACATTGAGTATTATGAAACATTTCTAAGGTTCCCATACACAAAATTAAATTGAAAACTTTTAATGTCACGTTATTTTATAGTTAGAATTAATCTGCATTGTTAAATATCAGACCTTCGTGAGTTAGTATAGAAATTACTATTTATAATAAAATTATTTATATGATACGATGTATAAATTATTTATATGATTATTACACTCAAACAATTACATGACTGCATTAATTTTTTTTTTTTTATAAAACAATCGATTTAGATATCGCGGAACGAATTTAAAATATAGTTTACATTTTTGTACTTTTAATTAAGGCATAAAAATCAAATTAAATGTCAATATAATTTAAAAAAAAAGAAATCTTCCATCCAAAACTTACCCAAAGCACATACAACGAGGGAGAGTACAAGAAACATGTTGATATGTGTTAGAACACAAATGTGCCTTCTTTTATAAAAATGTTTCCCCCCACAAGCCTTTTATGCTTGTCTTAAGGAAATTTTATGAAAGCACCGGTCGTCCCACGTCACAGTCCACGTGGTTTTGTTCTTTGTTTTTGCTCATTGTAAAACCAGCAGCATAGACAAAGAGGGAAAAATAAAGTGGATTTTTAGTGGTGATTTCCTGAGGATTCGCATTGGATTGTGGGAAATACTTATTGATGCGTAATAGAGTCACAAGTGTTGTCAACATTGTCTTGCGGTTTTCATACATACAGATTAATCCTTTACAACACTACAAATATTTATTTTTTAATTTTATTTAGGTAGATACTAAGACAAGAACTTTTTTTTTTTCTGACATCGTTTTTATTTGTCCTTTAGAAAACTTTCTGAAAAGCCAAACCAAATTCATTTTTCTTCAGACTTTATTACTCAATAACTGATTTATAAAATCAGTAATGACGTTAATTGTGTTTATTTTATTTCAATCTTTGCGTTAATTGAGTCTGAAAAGGTGTTGGGAGTCCAAGTTGCACTGACTTCTGCAAGATCTAATTCGTCCAATCAAGCGAAGGCGCTGGCTTTTCTGTCTTTAGTGTAAGTGGAAAAAGTGTTTGGATGAAGGTCAAAGTTTTTCAATTAAAAATCAGGTTTAGGATGGTGGTTTACACGTGACTTTTGTGTTAAAGGATTGCAAGAATACTCTTAATTAATAAAATTGTTGTTATAGTTGTAGTTGTAGAAATAAAATTTTTGCTAGATTGCTGTTTTAGCTCAAACAAATGCAATCGTAAAATGTAGGGCGTCCCCAAAATTCAGGCAATAAGTATAGCTTTTGATAAAGAGTACGAGAGGATTTGTTTTAGAAAACAACTTATTATACAAATACAATTGTAAAATATATAAATGTTTACGTTTGTAAAATATATAAATGTATACAATTGTAAAATATAAAAACACAGGTGTCCCAAAACAAAAATGTAATAATGTATAATATACAATTGTATTACAATGTATAATATACAATTGTAAAATATATAAATGTATACATTTGTAAAATATATAAATGTATACAATTGCAAAATATAAGATGTCCCAAAAACACAGGGAAGAAATAAAGCTTTTAATAAAGGATACAAGAAGAATTATTTTTGAAAACAATTTAGTATATATAAATACAATTGTAAAATATAAGGAATCCCAAAACTCAGGCAAGAAATAAAGCCTAATAAAAGATACAAGAGGAATTATTTTTGAAAACAATTTAGTTTACACAAACACAATTGCAAATACAATTGTAAAATATATAAATGTATACAATTGTAAAATATGAGGTGTCCCAAAACTCAGGCAATAAATAAAGCTTAATAAAGGATACAGCAGGAATTATCTTTGAAAATTTTGTAGTAAAATCAGCCCTTTCATTGCCTAAAATGACCCACTATTTATTTTGATTTAAAATTCAAATTTTGCAAGAATTTTGTGGCATCCTATGGATACATTTTTGAGCTAATAATGCTACTTTCAACTAGAAACAAACTACTTATAATTTAAAGATATTAATACGTTTATTAAATATTATAAGAAATAATTAATGATCTGTATATTATGGATTTATAAAGTACAGAATTTATAAAGTATTTTTTTTTAAATTTACAAATGACAAATTGATTTAAAATTTTAAAAAAATCTATTTAAAATAAAATTTTATATCAATAATATAAATCCTAATGTTTATTAAAAAACAAGAATTAAATTATTATTGATATCTAATATGCTTCAGCATGATATTTGACAATCCCTGAATAAAATTCGTTATCTTTATTGAAATACAAATAAGTTATTTATATAAATCGCCATAAAATTAATATAAATATTTTTCGAAGAGATTTTTCATTTCGATTAAAACACAAAAAAAACATCAATGGTAAATAGATCTTTAAAATTTCCTAATTCCTACTATACCATTGATATTATCATAAGATGCGACAATTATTCTCCGATTTTGAAACCCAAAATAAAAATATATAAAAATACTAATATTTTATTTATAATTTCTTTAGTCAAATTATCTTATTTTTTGATGAAAGAATTTTTGTTTCCTTAAAGAATTTGATTTAAGATGTTCTTGCATTACAACGCCATCTATTATCAAGATTTTTTTCTCACTTTTTTTTTGTTGGGTATTTTTCATTTTAATAAGAAATATTATTTTTAGACGATTTGTAAATTTTAAAGAAATCTGAAGAAAAATTTCATATTATTTATTTGCATAAAACAATAAAAATATTTTTTTTTTGAAAAAAAAAAAATTTGAAATGAAAATTTCAACATTAAAAAGAATTACTTGGAATAACTAATTAATGATTCCTTAAACTCACATATCTAAAACCATATCTGAAGTAATACTGGAATTTATTACATCGTTAAAAATTTAATACAAAGGTTTGCATTAAGGGTAAATTTACCAATTTTTCTTTATTTTTTATAAGCATCTATTAAGAAAAAAACTTTATTCTAAAATAATCTCAATGACTTTAAGATTACATCAAAGTTGCTATTTCCTAGTCAAGCATTTTTACTGCTTTTAAAATTAAAATGAAAAGTAAAACATTCATTTTTCATTTGAAAATCTTGCAAAAGATCTGCGAGTTCCTTATTCTTAGAACAATGTTGAATAGAAAACATTGCGGAATTCAGTATGTGGTGATAAGTAAATGAATAAAAGTATACGAAAAAGAAATGACATATTCTCATTTAAATGTTGTGTCAATATTTTATTCAATATTCTTTATGAGAAAATATAATGAAATACGATGAATTTGTTAACTTTTTTCCATTTATAAATGTATATTATTTTTTCATTAGAACACATATTCAAATCATTTATGAAATACATGCTATTTTTTTTTTATTTGTGAATAATACAGGCATACATGTTTTAATATTTACTAAAATCATTATTGGTTTTCATAACCATTTAAAATATTTTGAATTCAAATTTCCATTTTATACATTTTAATATAATTACTATAGAAGTATCTTTAATTTAATAATATTTAAAACAATATACATCATGCCTTAAATAAAATTTAAAATATATACTGAATAAATTCAAATTAAAAAATTCTGTGTAATACAACCACTACAAACACCCATGGCAAAGGCGGGATTTGAACCCGATACCTGTGGTACCGAATGCCAGCTGCATTAGAAGAAAAAAAAAATGTGTAATACAATTATTATAAATTATTGGAATTATTAATTATTTATTTAATACCTATTTTATAATAATTGTTAAAGGTTTTTCCTTTTAAAATGGAAATATATTAAGCCTGAATGTTGTTGTTGTTTTTAAAATTTAGCTGATAAATTTTATTGTTAATAGAGAGATAACCTTTGAATTTATCAATTCCTGTTAGCATTCAAATATATTTAAATATTATACTGACTTTTGACTTTCCTCAATACTTGAATTTCCTTCAATAGAAATTCAATGAATTTTCAATTTTTACTGTTCTGTTACTATATTGTTATTTGTGTTATCTGATGATGTCATGGCATTCAATTTCCATAGTATTTTTGTATTAATCTATTGACTAATTAATATTTAAAATATTGCATTTTTAAGTTCTACTATACATTGGAATGGCAATAAACAATTAAATTAGAAATAAAAATTATTATATTAATATGAAAATATATATTTTTTGTGTTCACAATAATCATTTCCACGATTATTATCTGTTCATTACATAACAGAGAGTAATTATTATTTATTTGCCATTTTAAGTATTAATCAAACATGTATTTTGATTTCTAGTATTTATTTTTAAATACTTCTATTGCTTTTATTTCCCGCATAATAATATTTATGATTATAATTCAAATTAAACCTTAATTGTTGTGAAATAAAGGACATTGTTGGAAAAATTCTCTCCCAAGCAAAATGCAAAAGGTTTTTTTTTTTTAAATATTCCTTTACAGTATGTCTAAACTTGTAAGCGAACATTAAAGAAAGTTTTGAAGTGATATTCCGATTTTTTTTGCAAAAATCTAGAAATTAATTAGAAACTTCAAAACTCCTTTCTTCAATTTACTGGATTTCCTTTATTTGTCATATAATAAAACGATTTTGAAGAATTCAGCAACAGAATTCTTTTAAGAAAGCAAACAAACATGTTTTAAAATCACATAGTGATAGGAGCTACAGAGTACACAGAAAAGATGGTTTCCAGCGAATACTAAAATCTCATGTCATGGAACGACAGCCAATGGGAAGCCTGGGTAAACAGGAGATCGGTTTTTACGGTAATGGAAACTCAGTTTAAAAGCAATGAGAAAAGGCATGGATATTCCCATCTAACGTTGAGTAACGAATCATCTGAAAGCAAAGTGTGAGAGAAGAAAAAGTGTAAAGGGAAACACTGAGCTGAGTTCATGTGACGAGAATATTGCTCAATTGCCAGGATTATTGATAATGAATTGTTCGAAATTCTATATGGAAAATGTGCGTGTGTTAAAAGCATACATATACTATGGATTACCAATGCATTCTAAACTTTAAAAGCAAACTTTGAAAGCAAAGAAATTAATTAAAATTAATTACTAAATATTAATAAATTAATTAATATCTTAAGTCGTTGACTAAATTGTTTTTCGGGGCATTTTGAATATTCATAAATCTTAGTGTGAGATCATTCCTTCTAAAACTCTTCTTTTTACTGTGAATCACGTCGGTTAAAAAAAAAAAAAAAGTTATGCGAATCTGAATACAACTGTTTAATCAAAAATAATTTTTTTACCAGTAAGAAAAACTTTCTTATGTTTTCCTCAAAACTTACATTTCACCTCACTTGAACACTATGATGTCTTACGAAATAATTAAGTTATTTTTGTGTTTAAATAAGTTAAGTTAAAGTAATTTACTTGAAGATAAAATGAAAACTTTGATATAGATAAAATATTTTTTTTGTCCTTTATGATCATTTTCTTTATTAACTTTTGTAAGATATCTTCATAAATAATCTTCTGAATATATTTCTTACAATTAGTCTTTTCATATGTGTATATCTTCAAAGAGGTCTTTTCATGCCTAAAAAAAAAATAAGGGTTTTATTATCTCAGCTAAAAATATTTTGAATTTTATTCAAATTTTACTCAAATTTACATGAACGTATACAATTTGCAAAAAAATATGAGTTCTTTAACAAAATTGTCCTGTGTATGTGGATACTTTTAAAGCAGAAAGACTGATTATATAATGGATTAGAGATACTACTTCCTTTTCTATAATAGATTATCTGTCTTCAATGGCAAATTCTTTTAAGATTTTATAACATCAATCTAATTCACTAGTTATGTGGTCTTACGTAGCTTTATGAAGCAAACAAGTTTACCAAAAAGAACCCTGAGGTGCTTAAAACAATTTATTGACATTCGTTGTGATAATGATCATAGGAGATCATAGAAATAAATTTGTTACAAATAATTTAAGCAGTTTAAATTTCTTATTTTCATGCCTGCTACAATTTAATAACTTTCCTTTTGCAATAAAAGTAATTTCTAAATCATTTTTAAAGAAATGTAACAATTTATTTATTTTTAAATAACAACTTTAATAAACAATAGGAATAAACAACTTTTAAAAACGACATCAATAAAAATTTTTATTCTGATGTAAATACTTGTTTGCTGTTTTTCAAATATAACTTTAAATTTATATATTATTTATTATAATATAATATTAAATTTTATATATTTTTAAATTTTTAATGTTATTGTTCAATTCCTTCTATGATCTCACACTCTCCCTATATATATCTTGTTCAAATTTTCAATCGTTCATAAAATACTTTTTTTATTCATCCACTCAAGTTCAAATAAATTTTTTTGAACTTGTAGTGGATGACACTTGATGTTAATACAGTTTTTCAAATATTAATTCAGTAATTAAATTAAATTAATTAATTTTAGTTTTTTTACATTTAAGTTGCCTATATCTACCAATAGATGGCGTCAGATAAACTTTAAAGAATGAATGAACATTATTTATAAGGACTTTCTGCAATATAGGAAAAAAAAGTAGGAATTGACTTTTTTTTTTTTTTTTTATATTACTTGTTTATTCTTTAAGTTTGGTTGGTATACATAAATATGATTTTAAAATTGTTTTCAATTCACACAAAATATTTTTCATGGACTTGTGTCTTACTAAAACAATTTTTAAATGATCGTATGAGTCATGATCATTATATCATCAATCCAAACATCATGGTTTTAATTTAATAGAATTCACCTTAAAATTCCTCTGAACTTTGAAATACTTTTCCAGCTTTACCTTTTCCTTGTCTTTAAATCTTTCCAAAAATAATTGAAAGAAATTATTTCTAGAATTTAGATATAGATAATCGCTTTTCTCCTCATTGCACATAAGGATAAGTGCTTAGTTTCAATGCTAAATTATTCACTAATAATCTTCCTGTTATTTATATTTCATAAGAAAAATCATCACTCATTTTATGAGTGAGTCATTATCTATACTCATAAAATTTAAAGAATGAAATAAATATAATTATTAATTAATTAATTAATTATTGATGAAATTGAATAATTACGTTTCTCACTATTACACGTAAGGATAAGTGCTTAATTTCAATGATAAATTATTCACAATTTTCCTGTTATGGATGTTTCATAAGAACATGAGTCATTATCTATATTCATAAAATTTAAAGAATAAAATAAAAATGTTAATTAATTAATTAATAAGTTATTGATGAATTGAATAATTGCGTTTCTCCCTATTATATGTAATGATAAGTGCTTTGTTTCAATGCTAAATCATTCACAAATAATTTTCCTGTTATTAATATTTAATAAGAACGGGAGTCATTATCTATACTCATAAAACTTAAAGTATAAATAAATATAAGTGTTAATTAATTAATTAATAAGTTATTGGTGGATTGAATATTTGAGCTTCTCCCTTATTACATGTAAGGATAAATGATTAGTTTCAATGTTAAATTATTCACAAATAATCTTCCTGTTTTTATATTTCATAAGAACGTGAGTCTTATTGTCTATACTCATGAAATTTAAATAATAAAATAAGTATAAGTGTTAATTAATTAATTAATAAATTACTGATATTGAATAATTGCGTTTCTCCTCATTACACATAAGGATAAGTGATTAGTTTCAATGCTAAATTATTCACAATTTTCTATATTTTTTTATGTGAGTCAATATCTATACCAATAAAATTTAAAAAGAATAAAATAAAAATAAGTGTTAATTAATTAATTAATAAATTACTGATATTGAATAATTGCGTTTCTCCTCATTACACATAAGGATAAGTGATTAGTTTCAATGCTAAATTATTCACAATTTTCCTATTATTTATATTTTATATGTGAGTCAATATCTATACCAATAAAATTTAAAGAATAAAATAAAAATAAGTGTTAATTAATTAATTAATAAATTACTGATATTGAATAATTGCGTTTCTCCTCATTACACATAAGGATAAGTGATTAGTTTCAATGCTAAATTATTCACAATTTTCCTATTATTTATATTTTATATGTGAGTCAATATCTATACCAATAAAATTTAAAGACTAAAATAAAAATAAGTGTTAATTAATTAATTAATAAATTACTGATATTGAATAATTGCGTTTCTCCTCATTACACATAAGGATAAGTGATTAGTTTCAATGCTAAATTATTCACAATTTTCCTATTATTTATATTTTATATATGAGTCAATATCTATACCAATAAAATTTAAAGAATAAAATAAAAATAAGTGTTAATTAATTAATTAATAAATTACTGATATTGAATAATTGCGTTTCTCCTCATTACACATAAGGATAAGTGATTAGTTTCAATGCTAAATTATTCACAATTTTCCTATTATTTATATTTTATATGTGAGTCAATATCTATACCAATAAAATTTAAAGAATAAAATAAAAATAAGTGTTAATTAATTAATTAATAAATTACTGATATTGAATAATTGCGTTTCTCCTCATTACACATAAGGATAAGTGATTAGTTTCAATGCTAAATTATTCAAATTTTCCTATTATTATATTTTATATGTGAGTCAATATCTATACCAATAAAATTTAAAGACTAAAATAAAAATAAGTGTTAATTAATTAATTAATAAATTACTGATATTGAATAATTGCGTTTCTCCTCATTACACATAAGGATAAGTGATTAGTTTCAATGCTAAATTATTCACAATTTTCCTATTATTTATATTTTATATGTGAGTCAATATCTATACCAATAAAATTTAAAGAATAAAATAAAAATAAGTGTTAATTAATTAATTAATAAATTACTGATATTGAATAATTGCGTTTCTCCTCATTACACATAAGGATAAGTGATTAGTTTCAATGCTAAATTATTCACAATTTTCCTATATTTTATATGTGAGTCAATATCTATACCAATAAAATTTAAAGAATAAAATAAAAATAAGTGTTAATTAATTAATTAATAAATTACTGATATTGAATAATTGCGTTTCTCCTCATTACACATAAGGATAAGTGATTAGTTTCAATGCTAAATTATTCACAATTTTCCTATATTTTTATATGTGAGTCAATATCTATACCAATAAAATTTAAAAGAATAAAATAAAAATAAGTGTTAATTAATTAATTAATAAATTACTGATATTGAATAATTGCGTTTCTCCTCATTACACATAAGGATAAGTGATTAGTTTCAATGCTAAATTATTCACAATTTTCCTATTATTTATATTTTATATGTGAGTCAATATCTATACCAATAAAATTTAAAGAATAAAATAAAAATAAGTGTTAATTAATTAATTAATAAATTACTGATATTGAATAATTGCGTTTCTCCTCATTACACATAAGGATATGATTAGTTTCAATGCTAAATTATTCACAATTTTCCTATTATTTATATTTTATATGTGAGTCAATATCTATACCAATAAAATTTAAAGAATAAAATAAAAATAAGTGTTAATTAATTAATTAATAAATTACTGATATTGAATAATTGCGTTTCTCCTCATTACACATAAGTGATTAGTTTCAATGCTAAATTATTCAGACATAATTTTCCTGTTATTTTCCAGGAGAACGTGAGTTATTATCTATAATTAAAGAATAAAATAAAAATATGTTTTTATTAATTAATTAATTAATTATTAATTAATTGAATGCGTTTCTCCTCATTACATAAGGATAAGTGCTTAGTTTCAATGTTAAATTATTCGCAAATAATCTTCCTGATATTTATATTTCATAAGAACGTGAGTCATTATCTATACTCATAAAATTTAAATAAAATAAAAATAAGGGTTAATAAAATTGATTAATAAGTTATTTATGAATTGGATAATTGCGTTTTTCCCTATTACACGTAAGGATAATTGATTAATTTCAATGCTAAATTATTCATAATTTTCTGTTATTTATATTTCATAAGTGAGTCAATATCCATACTCATAAAATTTAAAGAATAAAGTAAAAATATGTTATTAATTAATTAATAAGTTATTGATGAATTGAATAATTGCGTTTCTCCCTATTACACGTTTATAAAATGCTTTTCATTCATGCACTCAAGTTCAAATACATTTTTTGAACTTGTGCTGGTTGACACTTGATGTTAATACAGTTTTTCAAATATTAATTTATTAATTAAATTAAATTAATTAATTTTAGTCTTTTTACATTTAAGTCGCATGTATCTAATAATAGATGGCGCCAGAGGTAAGAGGAAAATTTCAACTAGATTTGAAAACAAACATTTCTGCAATATAGTGAAAAAAAAAGTAGGAATTGACTTTAAAATTTTTTTTATTATTACTTATTATTTCATAAGAACGTGAGTCACTATCTATACTCCTAAAATTTAAAGAATAAACTAAAAATACGTGTTAATTAATTAATTAATAAACTATTCATAAATTGAATGACAGTTACTTTCATTAAACTATAAAATATGAGTCATTACATATAGTTAGTTAGTAAAAATAATAAGTTTTTAAAATCAGATAAGTAAAAGTGGCTTTGATTGATGTTATGCACATTATCTTTCGAAGCAACCAAGTGTTATATTTAAATTAATGATGAAATGAAGTGCAAACTTTTTGTCCTTCCTTCCAATGAATTTGTCAAATTGCATAAAAGCTGTGAGTCGTTAAAGGTTTTTCCAGTAAATATTTTGATTTTTGTCTTATCTCTAACTGTCAGAAATACAAAATTCAAGCACGTTTTCTTCCAGTATTTTCTTTCTTTCAACTTATTTCGTAATGCTGAAAATTCAGTGACATTCAATGACGCCTCTAAAGGAAAATTTATCTTTTATTTTTATTTCTGTAAACTTTCCAGTTAATTAATACGTTGATAGAATTTCAAACGTGATGATTGAAATTTTCTAAAATAAAATCATTCATGTTTAATTTTTTAGCATTATGATCATATATATATATATTCTTTAGATAACTCTAGAATAACATAACTATTTATAGTTTATATATTATAATGACTATTGAACATAATCCTTATGTAGAAATTGTTTTACTAGTGTTTTTAAATATATGGTAATGAAAACATAGGTTTGAACTACTCTGAAGTATAGTTTAAATAACTCTTTTAAAAAAGTAATAAATAATCTCTTAACTTACACTCTTTTTTTAATAAATAATCTCTTTATAAATCTCTGTCTCTTTAGTTTAAATTTAATCTTTCAATCTCTTTGACTTTTCTTACATTTTACTCTGTGATTCAAAATGTTTAGAAATTCATTAGATACTATGATTTTTTATTAATGCAAAAATATTATATATATATATATATTTTTTAAGAATCAATATTCTTCTTCTTCATCGGCACAACAGCCCGATGGTGGGCTAAGGCCATCTGCCTACAGGCAGATTTCGAGATAGAAGATATTTTTTTTTGCGGGGTAGTGTTGTCAGCCCTACATCCAACGCTCTACTATCATATCAGACCGGGACCTACAGATTAAAGTGGATTTCGAACCAGTATAAACATGGCACCACCGACACTAGAACCCTGTTGTACTGAGCGCCAGACAGCTAATCGCTGGGCCATCAGACCCCAAAATCAATATTAGTTACGCATTAATTTATGCTTGTGTTAAGTGTTAGTTTTCTCTCTTTTAATATTTCATTTTTATTAGTTAATAATATAATTAACATTGTCATTCATTTATAATTATATCTAATTTTATAATATTTTTTTTTTTTTTCACTTTCATTTCTAACTGTCAAAAATCATGTTTTTTTTTTTTGTTTTTTCCCTTCCAATTTCAATCAATGTCAACATTACGCTCGTTATTTGTAAATTGATTTTTTTGAAAATAATATAGAAATTATTATATTTATTTATTTTGAAAAATGATTATTGTTTATGTATTTATCTCTTTCTTTTAATATTTAAGCATAAATATCTGTTTCCTTTACCATTTAAATTTCACTTTTACTTGAATAGTTAGAGAAAAACCATTTTTTTTATTCCACAGTAAAATGTCTTAAAGATATTTATTTTACTATATTTATTCAAACTTCATAAAATTTATATTCTAATTTTGAAAAATATCTGTTAAATCTTTTCTAACAATCATTAAAACAATACATATAACATCATACATACATACATCATGTACATACAAACATAAAACATGCATATATATATATAAATGTATGAAGCATTTTCATTTTTGTTTAAATGTCCTTTTATCAATTTTATTTAATGAATATATTAATTCAAGTTAATGAAATGTATCTCTGAATAAACATACTATTAGATCAAAAGACATACTATTAGATATCTACTATACATACTATTAGATATCAGACATATTCAAATATAGGGCATGTGATCAAATATTCCTTCAATGTCCTACGAAAAATAAAGACACTTCGAAATTTATAAATTTTATTAATTATTTTGTATCATAAGCAAAAATATTTTATTTCTCTTCTAATTTTTATATAACTTTATATGACAGTATTTTTAAAATGTTTTTAATAATTCTTAGATATTCTGTGTGTTATTTTTTTTTTCATATATTATTCTCTATTTTGCTAGCTGTATTAGAAATAAAAAATTTAGAAATAAACGAAACGTTTTCTTTCAGTATTAAATATGGTTGCGGCATAGCAGTAAAGTATTGCACTGATCAAATTTGCTTTACTTTAATGAGCCTGTATTACTGCATCAGAAAAACGCCTAGACAAATCCTTCGTTCAGCTGAAAGAAGGTTTCAAGTCTCATTTATGAGCAATAGGTTACTGAACCTAAACTTGAAATATTTCAAGAGCATGATTTCCCAGCGGGTATGTCGCTCATCACAGCATTCTTTTCATTTGATAAGAAAACGCGTTTATTATTTTTTTTCCCAGCAGTCACCGCCCTGGTTTCTGTTTCTGGACTGGTAATTAGCAATCTTGAAAGAGAATTTTTTTTTTTTTTCTAGAAAGATTCGGTGCTGCGTTGTTGCTCAAAGAATTCTTGCGCAACATTCTTTTTTTTTTCCTTTCATTCTGTTCTATCTAGCAACTTCATACGCAGTCCTTTCACAGCATCAGCTCACCTTCTAGAGGAAGTTTGATATCTACATACCCATGATCCGTTTTCCTCGTTATTTTTCAATGGAAACACAGACATCCTGTAGAATTCAAATCAAGATGAACTGGTTCTTTCAAGGTTCTCCGAGGATAAATATCAGCGAAAAATAGTGATCAGCAGACAAAGTTGTTAATTCATGAGAAAAAATGAGTAATTTTTACTCTTTCATTCAGTAACCTCGATGGCAACTGATGGTCAAACGGAATTAGTCATCAATGAAACCAGCTTCGCAATTAAATGCTATTAATTTAAATAAATTTCTAATGTTTCTTATACATGCCATCAAACAAATTCTGTTGATGAAAGAAAAATGTATACATTAATATGAAATACTTTAGTATTCCTTACACGAATTATTTATAAGTTATATTAATAACTCATTTATAATTTTTTATTGAAACCCATAAAAAATGCTTTCAAGAATTGCTTTTAAAATTGACATCACTTATTAGTTTTCTTCAGAAAATTAAACGGTTATTTTGAAAGCTATTTTTATTCTACTCTGAAAAAAACAGGAACATCAAATCAAAACATTTAATAACAAAAAATAATTATTATGATTAAAAAAGAAAATTCAAACCCAGTAATTTTGTAGGCAGATTAACACTGCTAAACTGCGCAGAAATTTTAGCACATGTAATAATTCTTTTTGTCTAAAATTCCGCTAAGCATTAGTGCTATTTCTCTCCTTCTTCTTTTCAATTCAAAAATATTATTTGAAGAGCTATCATTATTAAAAAATAAATATGTTGTTTAGATGAATTATTCGATTTTTTATTTCATACTCTTTACAAATTATTCAAAACGAATTTTTCAAAATGCTGTATTTGGCATTTTGAACAAAATAATTTTTTCGGTTCTCACTAGTGATATGTATTAAAATTTATAAGTGCGACTTAATCAATTAAAAATGTCCAGCAGAAATATATTATGTTTGCTTCTATATGTTAAGTAAATTTAGAAAACATTTTGCACTCTAAGCTATTGCGGAAATAATTAATTTTGTCAATTTAAAGTATAATATTTCATCAAAATCACCTCAAAGATTTCGAATTAATTTAGAATGTTTAGTTAGTTTTTGATAAGAACAATTGTTATAAGAACAGTTATTAATAAGAACAATTGTTATAAGAACAGTTATTGAGAAGACAATTGATATAAAGAACAGTTATTGATAAAAACAATTGTTGTAAGAAAATTTATTGAACAATTGTTATAAGATGAGTTAAAGAACAATTGTTGTAAGAAGAATTAAAGAACAATTGTTGTAAGAAGAGTTAAAGAACAATTGTTGTAATAACTGTTATTAATAAGAATGCTATAAGAACAGTTATTGATAAGGATAATTGTTATAAGAACAGTTATTGATAAGAATAATTGTCATAAGAACAATTATTGATATAAACAGTTGTTTACCGACCGAATTTTTATTTTTGAATAGCATAGAAAATTATATTTTGAATAAGAATAATAATTATAAAAGAAATAAGAATATTTATAAAGAAATATAGTTGATATATTATTAGTTAACAAATATATTTTTTATTTGTTTTAGTTTGTTGAATTTTCAAATGATATTTTTTGGTAGATCACTGTATTAATGTTTAGTTGCTTCTGTAATACAATAATAGTACAAGTAATTTTGTGATTCAATTTTTTAAGAGGTAGAGTTAAATATGCTCTTTCAGTATATAGTAGTAAGATTGAGATGTTAAAAAAAAAAAAAAAAAAATGTTTTTTTTTTTTTTTTTTTTTTTTTTTTTTTTTTTTTGTTGTTGTTTTGATATTGGTATAACATATAAAAGCACTCTGTATTGAACTTCCGTGATTAGTGCAAATTTTAATGAATTTTGTGTTTTTATAATTGTATGTAATTTCTGTAGTTCTTGATATTCTGTAGTGAAGATTCGTAGTTCTTAAGTCTTGAGCATCACTTAAATTTAATCGGTGCCTGAACAAAAATTGCATTTTGGTTTAGTTAGAAAACGGTAAAAAAACGGAGGATTTAGTATTTATTCTTGAAAATAAAAAAAATTAGGGTTAAACTATTAGATTATAGGCATAAAGAAACTTATTGAAAACAGTGATGGTTACGAAGAAAAATTCGAACTACTTAAAGAAATTGTGGATGAAAGAAAAAAATGAAGAGAAAAGGAATAACGCTGGTTATGGAAATTAGAAAAATAAAATATTTCAGACTAACTTTATCTCCTTTGCGAAAAAACAAATCTATAATAATTATTATTATTTTTTAAATTTGGCAATGGGTCCCTATTTAAGATTTTTAAATATATTGTTATTTTTTCATAATAATTTTTTTTTTAAATTTATATCTTAGTGTTGACGACACTAGAAAGTCAACCGCACAAAAAGTTTAGTATGTTATAATTAATTTTTTCATAACCATATTTAATATTTAATGTCTTTAAAAATATTTTAAAAATTAGACAATTATGTTTTAAAATTTGGAAAAAAATTTTCTTTCTACTGGTGCAAAACTAATATTATTAAGGTTGGTTTTATGAATAATTTAATTAATACTAAGACAGATTATTTAAATTGTTTTTTTGTTTTGTTTGTTTAAGTAAATCTATAATAAACTCTCTTTTTTCATAAAGCTTTTGAATCAAAATTATTTGAAAGTATTGAAGTATTTATTTTTGAAAATCTATCTATATTAGTATGTAAAAATAATTTATTTTGTATATTTACAAATAGTAAATCAAAATGAATTATTATTTTATGAAAATTTTACCTTAATGGCAGCTCTTGTTAGAAAAATGGATAATAGATGGCAGCATAATAGCTAATAAAGATATCAATGATCAAAGGTATCAATGGGAATTTAGAATTTAATTATGATTTGAATGAATTTATTAATTTTTCTTTTTTTCCAAATGTGGTTATTATATTTATAATTTTAAATAGGAACAGTTCTTCAATTTTGAAATGGTAAAATTAAAGTTAAAAATAGTACCACCAAATAATACCACAGTAGTTATTTTATTTCACATTACTTCTTAATAATTAGATCACCTACAGAATTATATATATTTTATAAAATTCTTTACTTACGATGTTACATCAGTTATCTTGATTGAAATTAATGTCATTGCTTATAGTGTAAATAATTTCAAAGTATTTTTATTTCGAAATGAATATTTCTGTAAAAATTTTTTTACTAAAAAAAGTTCAAATATATTCTCTTACAACAAACATTATTCGGTTTTTAAATAGCACTTAATAATTTATTGATTCAATATAAACGGTAAAACATTACACTTTTATTAATGAATCCTAATATTATCACAAGATGGCAGCACTATATGTATTATCAAAATTATTTTTTGTTACAAAAGCATTATGAAGAATCAATAACGTTAAAAACATCTAAAATTATGATCATAAATAAGCAACTGAATCTGAAATTATTTTAATGAAAACAATATTTATTTAACAAATATTTATTTTTCTTTGGAGCTGAGAGTCTTAAGTAAATATAACTTATCACTCTAAATGAATACAATTCAAAATATATATATATATTAGTATTGTATATAGTGATACTGACATATGTGTATTTTTAATTACTACTGAAAAAGTAGATCTTTTTATAATTTTTTAACAAGATACCAGAAAAATCTTAGATACCATGATATCTTGCCAACAAAATAATCTATTTTGCTAAATAAATTATTCTATCCAGCCAAACAAAGTAAGGTTTTGATGTGGTAGTATTATATTTACATTATAACTTGTAAATGAATGCAACAAAAAGCAAATCAAGCTTAATATTTTCAAAAATAACTGCAATAGCAATCGTCGTCTAAAAGTTAATTTAATGTGTTCATCAAAATAAATGTTCAAAACTGTAATTAAATTAATAAAACATTTACACATTTAAGAGAAAATGTTAATTATCTAATAAAACTGTTTTATTTGTATTTTTCTCATAACTAGATCATGTCGTAAGATTGAATATATTAATCCATTTTTATAATATTCAATAAAATTACATTTCATAATTTGTATGCTTTACTGAATTTTTAAATTTAAGTATCTTATTGAAAAAATTAGATTATGGAATATGCATTAATAAATGCATAGTTTATTTGTAATTTTAGAAACGTATATTTTTAATAAGATTACATTTAATTATTTCCTTTCTATGCAAAGCACAATGAATGCTTTTAAGGCACATAAAAATGATCAATATAAAATGGTCGAAGAAGTATCAAAACTTATAAGCAAGAGAATTAACTTCTAGCTCTAATGAATTGTTTTTCACAATATTGTGGAGAAATTCAACTCTAATTCTGGCTTTTATAGTCAATAATGATAGCATACTATTGTAATAGTATAGTTTAGTAATTCTGAAAAATTACTAAACACTCTTTCATAGTTAGTTTATTTTTTAATAAAAAACGACACAATTTCTCTGTCATACTACGTAAATAAAAAATAATGAAACATAAATAATGTATAAAATAGTCACAAAACTTATGTTACTTATTTATTTACTTATAAATATACAACACTTGTTTAATTATTTTATATAAATAATAATCATAATGATGTTAACAATTCAATCAAAAAGTTTATTTGCACTGCTAACACTAATTTAAGTATTATTTTTTTAATCTTCAAGATTGCAAATTTTGTCAATTTCCTTTTATTCCATGAAATTGCTCTATTTATATTATAAAATACTTTTTTTCTTATTAATTATAAATGTAGAAAAGCTTTGTTTTTCAGCTCAATTTTAATGTTTTCAACGCTTTGTCTCTCTCTATTTTTTTTTTTCTTGTATTAAAACGAAATTCTAATTGTTGTTTTTTTTTTTCATAGAATAAAGCTGCAAGTGTACAAACTACTTGAAAAAGATTCAAAATAAAAATAAATTTATTGAAAGTTGCATTTATATATAAAAAGTTGCAAAGCTATAAACTCCAGAAAAGCTATAATATTTATTAATAAACTTTTAATTAATCTATAACCATAAAACGATGAACGAAATATTCAAGTTATAGTTCTGTTCTCATTTTTTTTTTAAAATCCCCAAGTATAAAAACTACCCATAAATTTTGCATCTGTAATAGATTACTCAGTTGATTTACGAAATGTTTGACCTGCTTAACAGTTGTTACAGTGGACCCGGTTAATCACGCAATCATTAGAGTGAATTGATTTTAAACAAACATGCTAAATAAAAAGAAATTAGATGAGTAACACAGAAGCACGTTGTAATCGTTTTAATTGGATGTAGGTCAAAATGTCTTACATTAGTATTCTGAAAGTGAAGCCTTGCGATAATGCTGTTTTTACTAATGGCCAGTTATCTGCTTAATCGCAAGTAATAGTCAAATATAGTAAGTAATTTAGCTCTGATGACAGAGATAGTCATTGTGTAAAGAAATCCAAATATAGCATGGTCGGACTGTGATGCTGAGATAGTGACTTGTCATTGTCCAGCCTCGTCATATGTGAATGCCACTTTAATAAGTTAATGTACTAGGCAATATTTAATATATTTATATTTTGATAAAATATTAAAAGAAGGAGTACCATCTAGTTTTAGTTTAATAAAAAGAAGTAAACAATAGTAAATACTGGGTAACATAAAAGTCAGGGAAATTTTAAGTCAATAATTCGAAAAACTAACATAAAGACAGAGCATGGAAAGATAAATTTGAAATAAACGGATTTTTTTCTTTGCAATTGGTGATTTGACAAGATACTGCCAAAGTTTGAATATTTTTTAACAACGTATGATTATAGAATTTGACTAGCTATGCGGTACATAGATAAAACAACAGGAAGATTATAAACAAAACAAATATTTCAATGCTGTCATTAATGTCGGTCATATTCAAATTCAAATATTCAAATGTCCTTCACTCAGCAACACAGTTTTCAATTGGGGCGCCATCCAATTTACGGCAATATACAGTGTTTCTGGCGATATATCATACATGTTTTCGAATTGCAAAATTTTAATGTTTGTCAATGAACTGGTTTTGCAAAGTACGATTTAATTTCGTTTATATCAACCAAAAGTAAAAAAATAAAAATCGGTATCTAAACAGCCATAGAAAAGCAAAAGCATCATATAATAAAAGGGTTATCCCCAAATATTGGTCATAGCAATCGTTGTATATTCACCAGCAGTATGAGGCGGTAGGTAGGAGCTCCATCTTTCATAAAGAGTGCAACGCTTGTCATGTTTACAATTCTAAAGTGATGCTTCTGTAATAGTGAAGTTTAGTGCTGGCTATTGGCAGTAATCGTTTTCAGAATGATTCTTATAAATACTCAAATCAGTGTAAATTAGCTATTAAGATATCAATAATAAAACCACACCACATCAGAAGTAAAGTCCACCAGTACGAAATAAGTAGTATAAATAAAAAGCCACGCCACTACATCTGTAATGTTTGTATAGCTCAGAGGTTGTCTAACAAATGCATGGAAATTTTCTAAACTCCACGATCGATAATTATGGTTGTTGTGGCAATCAAAACAAATTGTTCCTCTGCTCCATTTCTGTTGAAAAAAACATAATTAATGAAATTCGACGAATGATGCAGTCGTCAGATGCTTAAGCTCCTGGACATGTTTCAGTTCATATAGATAACCTGGACACGTTTCATTTTGGATAGATAACACAATATGTTTCAAATTGGATAACTTGAAGATAAACCTCATTTATTTCCATAAGATGCAATACGAAATTCTAGCATACTATATATATCTCGAACAGCGCATTCTATGTTTTTAAAACTGCCTATAGGCAGAGAAACATCTGCCCTCTATTTGTAAGGATGTTTGCCAGTTTAGAAGTTACCCTTATTATACACTACAAGAAATCTGTATTTTGAAAACGAAATACTGTTTAATTTCCATTAAGTTTTTAATGAAAATGGCATCCTTCTAGATATTAGATTAGTTCTTGTATTATTGCTTTTTAAGGTTTGTCCTGACTCTTGGATCACCGTGTATTTTATTTACTTTTTTTTAATACAATGAAAAATAGGAGATAATTTTTTTTGTCAGTCATTCTTGGATGTGGAAATTCTAGATATGATATTTATTTATTTCTCACTCTATTAATTAATTATTTTTTGCAACAGTACGAAAATACTGTCGAAACTAGTCTCAAAAATTACGTAACCTCAATTATTCAATTGCATTTCTACAAAGATAAACACCAGCTTTGAGTTCAGGTTTTTACACCTGATTAACAGCAAATTGTGATAATTACTGATATTCTGAATTTACTTGGAGAGTATACACAATGAAAATATACAAAACTTTTAATTATTTACAAAAAAATATCCTTTAAATTGTTTTTATAAATAAACGAAAGGTAGACATTCTTTGGGGCCTAATGGCCGTCTGACTAGTACTCTGGCTCTCAGTGAAATGGATGTTTGTAGTGGTTCGAAATTCACTTTTAAGTCGTATATCTACTTTAAACCCTAGTATAATATGAATGTTGGGCGTAGGGCTGACAACCTTACCCCGTGAAAAAAACCCGCATGCAATCTGCCAGTAGGCAGACGGTATTGGCTCACCATGGGGGCTGTTGCGCTATTGAAGAAGAAGACGTTCTTCATTATTTTCATTTACTATTTTGGGGAGGTCTGGTGGATATCTCGTTGAGTTTAGAGTTCTTCAGTTTGAAAATCAATGACCTCAGTGTCTATAGCAAAAACAAAGTGTTTAACGTAATATAACAAATTAATAACAATTATATTCCAGTAATTGGTTATTGTCCACGATATATATTCATTTTCTTGAAAGTATTTTCTGCATGCATATTCATCAATATTGCCATGTCACATTGACACAAGAATCTGTAATGCATAGATGTTGTCGAGTGAATCTGATTATTTAAGTAATCCTAGAACCAATGGAGTAAGGTTCTGCAATCTGCTGGGGGGCATCCAACAGTGTTACTATATCCGAGATTCATTGTTTAAAATAATATATAAGTAGCAAACAAGTATTGTTTCTGGTCTAAAATAAGTATATACTGCTTCAGTTTTAAAGTAAGTATTGTTTTTTGGTCTAAACAGGTACTGTTAATGATGGATGTACAGTAAAAATCGCCCTTCAGAACATACATACGACAACTTAACTCAATCTGTTTGAACCAAATATCATTTTGTACTCTTAAGTGATCTACAACCTACCAATTTAAAATATATTGTTATATTTCGTTTTCAATTTTTAATGATTAATTGAAAAGAAAAAGAAACAAGATAAAAACCAGTTACAGAAAAATATATACATAAAAACAATTAGGAGTATACTACGGAGTAGAGTAAATGCTGCTAGAAATGATGACTAAAGGGACAGGTCAGATTCGAACCCGCTGCCTTACGGCAACAAGGACTCTACTCTGAACAACAGCTGTTATTAGAGCGAGCGTAGTAATATCACAAATCTTAATTTTAATTACAAAGTGGTGATCTTTCCTATGAAAGCTGTATAAACCATAATTTTCAGAAATAATTATAACGCCCTAAACACCGTATTCTTCACAAAAAATTATGTTTCCAATCATATATATTTTTTTTTTTTATTTCATTTTCTTTTTAAAAATTAGGAGTAAACAAACAGGATTTAAGAGTTTACTACTGTGCCCAAAAGTAATTGTCGTTAATTGTAAAATCGATGGTTTGCAAACATCAAATCTTTAATTTTTAAGTGAGCTTCGTCGGTAGAGGTTGGTGGCTGACCAGAGGGCTCTTCGTCTTCAACGCGTTCTCTGCCTTCTTTGAACTGTTTATACCACTTCTAAACATATTTTTCCGATATAGGAATGCTCACCGAATGCCTTCTGCAACATTCTATACGTTTCCCGCAAACAAATGTAATGCAAAAATCTTTTGCTCAATTAATTCCAACATTTCAAAAATGGCCGGAATCAGTTTTAGCCTCTCACAAAAATAAGCGTAACTCAAACACTAATGAATATTTTGACGTCAAATTTCACAGAGATGTCAAGGACAGTGCCAGCAACCTAAAAACGTAAAAATTTTTTAATTCCATAAACCCTGGGAAATTTAAGTTGAAAACTGGTCTTACATTTTGGACAGAGTAGTATTTGCTGAAAATAGTGATATATTTCCTGACCCATTATAAAATACAAATCTTTATTTCAACTTCACTTTCATTTTCCTTAACAAAATTATAGATTACGTTCGTTTGATATCAACGTAGATATAGTAATTAGTTTCTTTGAAGGTCGCCTTGTGCATCATTGGATATGACTAAATTATGGCATTCCGTACTGTCATTTTGATTCCTCTAAGATAGCAATCAAACTGATAATTTGAAGCGTTTCCATTAATATAAAAGATTTGTCAAAAAGGATATTATTAATGCGTCTACAAGGAAATAGACATCAATCGTATGATTTCTTTTAGATATTATATCAATCTTCAAAAAGTACAATACATATTTAAACAAAACATCCTTTTTAAAATATTCAAGGAAATCTATATGAATAATATGTTTAAAGGATTATTTTGATCTATAGGAAAATTTTTTTATATTCTGTTTTCCAAAAATGTTCTGTATAATAAGTTTATAAATATTTGTAATATTTGCATTGATTGCTTTCCAGTTAGATTACTAACATTTTAAAATATATATGCCAAAGTATAATAAATACACCAGGATTCTTTACTTTACTTCAGAATTTATTCATTAAGCATTTCTTTCAGATTTAATATAAAATATTTGCATAAAATGAAAATACAAATGAAATGTCTAATATGCAAGATACTTTTTAACTAAAGCAATCATATTTTGATAATAAACAGAAACCTTCAATTGTTGTATCGTGCTTGGTGAAGACTAATTTTATGAAAATAGAAATTTTTTACACTTATTAAATATGCTTACTTAAAAATATAATACTAATCCATCTTTTTTCTATTTAATAAAATATAAATTCACATAAGTGCAAGAAAATATCTATCTACTTAAGCAGTTTTAATGTTATACTAGAGTATTGTAATTTACATTTAGACAGAAATTTGTTGACGAACGTTATGTTTTAAGGTATTTTTTGACAAACGTCTTTATTTTATTCATTTATGGACGAAAGGATATTAGTAGATGTAGTTAAAACAGTAAAACTAGAAATAATTTTCTAATACAAATTCTGATAGTGTATATTTTTTTTAACTCAAATCCTCATGATTATTTTTAAAAAATCAAAAATTAAAAGTAAAATGATGGGTTAAAATAGATTGAAAAGTTTATTTATTTTATATTTCTGCTGATATGTTTTTACCATTTTTTATGTTCATAATGGAGTGAAACTACATATAAATGCTTACATTTCCATATGCTTATGTACAGAAAAAAAAAAATTAAAAATGTTAATGATAAAATTATTAGAAATAAGTAAAAATCATACTATTTATATTCAACGTTCATTTAAATTCAATATATCTATCAATTAATTCTGATTCCGTTTAAATATCGAAATCACAATAATCGAAATAATATTGTCATCACAATAATCATAATAATATAATAATATATACAACAAGATATTTTTAAAAAAAACCTAAATCTAAATAGGTTCCTAAAAACAAGAAACATTACAACTCATAGTAAGTGTTAACAATTAGTTTTACTACGTATCTTCTCTATTTAAAAATGATTTTTAGAAAAATTTTTATAGAAAATTTTAGTTTTCCATAAATGAGACAGCAATTGTAAGCCTATAATGTATTATTGATAAAAATGTAAATATACCAGTGAAGATTATTACAATTAGTTTATTAACGTTAAAATTTAAAATGTGAAGTTTTGTTAATTTGATCATTATCGATTTAGACACAGATAAAAGTGTTAATTATTATTTTAGAAAGTACCATTAATTAAAGTAATCATTAAAATTGCAGGTAACATTGATTTGTTATTGAGACCTAATCATTGCTCACAAAAATATAGAACTACTAACAAAGTAACTACTTTTGAAAGTTTTCATATATATCAGTTACATTATAGCCATTACCAACGAAACTAAAAGAGTGATAAAGAACAACCTCATATTTTTCAAATGGTTAAATATATTATTTTAAGACACCCCATTTTTTAGTTATAAGTAAGTGCATTACTAGAAGACCATCTCTGACAGTGCACATTTATTTGTATTATTTCTGAAATTTCCTCCAAACAGTAAGTACTCTCAAAAATATATGGGGCAGATGTCTTAATGCCAAATGGTCATTCTCCAAGCAAAAGAATCATGACTAGAATTCTTTCCTTATGGTTCGAAGAGGGGGCCCATCACCTTTTTATCTCCCAGTCCCCCTTTTTTGTACTGCCTTTACTTATTGGACAAGAAAAAGAGCTCTGTAATCAATAGACGCTGTATGAATTTAATGACTTTGGAGTGATTGATAGCATAATTTGGTACTCAAGGCCGGTTTGCGAGCGTTTCTCCATCGCCACTGCATTGCGCCATCCATAGATGTTTGCAAAATAAAGAGATATTTCTCGTTGCTGAGTAATGGTATGTCCATCCACTGACAGGACAGTTGTCTGCCATCGACAGATGAAGCTCTTTACTTTTTGCTTTATATAGATTATGGTTTGATGACAGGAATTTTTTTATATTTCACTTTAGATGAAGCCCTTCTTATATCTTATAGTTATAAATTGGCAGTTGAAGCTACATAAAAGGGACTAATCTGCTGTGAAAGTGATAGCTAGTGTTAAAATTAATTCAGCGCCATCTTTATCACTGGTTTCTACTTATCCTTGAAGGTCTGCTCTCTGCTATTTTACAGTTCAGATATCGCTGTTTTTTGTACTGATATACTGTCTGCATATTAAATATGTATTTTTGAGTATAAATTACTTTGGTAATAATTTAAATAATTGGATCATCATTCCCCCTATTGGAATATAATGAATAAAATATTATTATATAATATCTTTATAAAGAGTGATATAAATCCCTTTTAAGAATAAATCCTTGCAGTATTAGTGTATTGTTGTTATGACGGTGGTAAGTTACTTGTAATTATAAATGAGAAGAAAGTTAATAGCAGGAATTTAAATGCAAATTAAACTTCTTTATTTTATATTTTTAACTGTATATTTTTTTTTTACGAAATTTGTTACTGATTTGTTTATGTTTATGAAAAAAAAAAAAACCAGCTCAATGTCTTTTTTTTCCTCCAATAAAGACAATTTAAGAAATTAAAATAAAATAATAACATTTTCAGCAAAATGGGAATACAAAATATATACAAAAAGATATTTAAAAAAACACAAAATATAAAGCGTTTTTTAAAAACAAGGAAAATTACAATTTATAAGTGTTAACAAGTAGTTTTGCTAATAGTTTATTATGTATATAATTATATTTAAATAAAACAATATTGCAACTACGTATAATTATAGAATTCAGGTACTAAATAACTAATGCCAAAATATTGAATTAAAATTTGGATATAATTTAAATGGCAAGTAATATTGTTGTTTGAAATAATATGATTTTAATATTTATAAGAGCATGTTATAGACTTTTGCAAAGTAAAGAGGCATTTCTCTTTGGAAATTAGAATAATAGCATGTCCACCCAGCGATAAGGCAATTGTCTGTCATTGATACAACCTTTTCTTCTTTTTTTATAGGTTTGGTTTGATGTATCTTATACATTAAAGCAATAGTTTTCATATACATAAAGCAATAGTTTTCATATATGTTAAAAGGACAAAGCAAATGCAGTTTATTTAGATTTTACTAAGTTTTCCAATTTACATGCAAACTAACTGTATTTAAATAAATTAAATTGCATTCAATTTAAAAATAAGCTACTTTAAAGAAATATTTTGACACCGTATTTATTTTCTCTGTATTTATTTGAATGAAGCAAACATATATTTTATAGCTATGACTTTTTATTTATTTCATTTATTTATTATTTATTTTCTTCTGTATAGAATAAATTGAATACAAAGAAACTTGAATTTTATATTAAAACTCGATTGAAAATTAGAACAACGCTTTTATCTTAAAGACAATAACTTATTACATGAAAATCAAAACATATATTGCTGGTTATCCACATTGCAGTACCGTGAAAGACATGAGATATCAAAGTCAAATTATGTAGACAAATAACACAAAGTATTTGAAGTGAGGAATAGGAAGAAATCGTTATTTGGTGTATCCGTCATGGCTAGCATTAATTGCTGTTACACACCTCGGCGTTGAATGAAAAAGACGTTGGATATGTCCTTTGAGTATGTCCATGCTGCTTCCACAAGTTGCCAAAGCTGATGTAGCGTACCGGAGGGATAGTGTTAGCTGGGCCAGTCATTTGTCAATTATTGACCAGAGGTGTTCGATTGATGAAACAATGAAAAAACGGAAACTCACGACAGAATTAGAATCTGGAGAGCAAAGAATTATCGAATATTGAATGCCACATGCGGTTTCGCACTGTTTAGAAACTAGGCCGCAAGCAGGCCTCGAAAGTAAGGTAGGACAACAAATTGTGCAACCTCATAGCACTGGCTGTTTAGTGTATAAGCAATGCATATTGGGGAGTGGGGAAGTAAAATCCAATAAACCTCAATCCATAATGGTAAGTGAATCTATTGCACAATCTCATAGTAACATTTATAAGCACCAGCAATAACACCATTGCATATTCTACAACATCATAACAACATCATCACCGAGTTCTACAACCTTATAATAACAACATCATTGTATGTTCTGATTGTATTGTGTGTTCTACAACCTCATAACACTGTTCAGTGTATCGGTAATGTGGGAGTAAAATCCAATACAACCTCAATCTATACATAAAGCTAAATGAGCAATAGACCCCATTTCTTGCACTATGCTTCCTGATGGTGCAGTGCGATCCGTCAGTGCCATGCACTCAGTGTTCTTGTCCTAATGTGAGAGTGCAATACTTGATTTATGCTCGTATTTTTCTACGAAGCATAGTAGTTTCCCACAGAAAACTCGGAACAAGGTAGGTCAACTAATACAAGCGCCAAATACAATTAACAGGGAACCATTGGGACAAGATCTATTGTTTCACTTAAAAGCACTAAGAGAATATTTCTTCCCAATCTCCCCAGACTGAGTTAATCAGAATTAGCATGACAAACAACTGAATTTAAATCTAGATATTTAAATTTTATATTGCACCAATATTAATAGTTGATTCTCAAATGCTCATCAGTTTCTTTTTTTTTTTATTTTTTCTTATTCCATCTCACATATATATTCAATTAAAAAATGTTATTAATTAGTATAACTTACAATTAATAACTGAATTCTATAGTATTCTTAAAGATTTGCAGTGAAAATAAATCTTTAGCTTAAGGCCGGAGTAATTCAGACGGATGGATTAAGTCTCCCTAACCATCAGCTGACCGTCGCTGGTTTAGATGTCAAATATGGTAATCACCATATTCTTCTCAAGCATAATTATTTCATAATTAAATTTGTTCATTTGTGCTATTTACAAAAACTAACATTGTTTTTCTTTAAATAATTTTAATAATTTTTGTTTATTTTCATTTGGATACTATATGTGATACGCATATTCTCTGATGTGAAAAATTCTTGATTCTTGATTTAAGAATATAAATAAATTGCTTATCCAGTTCAGTAAAATACTATAATGGTCAGATTTTTATTGAATGTTAGAGTTTTTATTAATTTTCAATTTTGTAACCCCATAAGAAAACAGAAAAAAATATTTTACATAAAAACAAAGAATAAAAAAATACACAGACATAATTTTAAAAACAATATTTAAATGCTTTCTTTTCTCAATGCATATTCGTGTATGATTAATTCAAATCTTCTGATAAACAGGCATTAATTTCCCTCAAAGAATATCATTAAGTAGTTGTATAATTCAATCTTTCTAGTTGTTAATGTCTGATAATAAAAGGGCGACAGATTTATAGAGTGTAAAAATCCGGTTCTTAAGACACACACACGCATTCATATTACAACAAACTTGATGAAATACTATGACATTCACCACCATTTCGTTCAAGGACTTCGTTTATCACTCACTCGTGTATGGAATCGCAAAAAAGTTAGGTTCTTTGAAAATTTACAACTAAGATAGCGATGGAATTTCTCAAAAGTACTTTCTCAGAGTGATTCCTTACTAAGTGGACTTCTTTCACGTGATAGCCAACCTTCAAGTGAATATGATGTAACTAAAATTACTCAACCTATAATTGGCAACACGCAAGAGTGCATCGGGTCAATTTTGCTTTCTTTTAGTGAAGTAATAACGACACTATTTATAAATAATTAATCATTTTGTTGAAAGTAAAAACTATGTTTTTTTTTTCACTTCAGAATTATTATTTGAAATTCTAACTTGCATAGTTTGAATGAAATATCGTATAGCTCTAGTGATTTTCCCTTAAAAATATTTCGCGTGCTTTATTACATGACATATATGATTATTGCATGTGGCATATTGCGTGTTTCTAAATAAGTTAATATCTATATTTGAAATATAATTTTCTTGATAAATGGGCTTTTAACAGATATTTTTTACGATGATTATACACTAAAGATTAAAAACAATGAGAACAGTACTTTAGTAATCATTCGTAATTTTGGCATTTTGTTTAAAAGGATCCTGTCACGCAAAATGTAAATCAATCTAAATAGTCAATTTTATTTTTCAATGCTATTATCTTAGTCAAAAATTCAAATTAAAATGACAGTTTTACTGAAAGGATTATGCTTTAATAAGTCCCTTGTCATTTCTGGATATTTTATCAACTATTCTTCGATTTGCAAAGATATTTAATCGATTATATATACATGCGATTATCAAAATAATGGAAATATCCTAAAGTTATAAATAATCCTTTTCTAATCGGACAACCTGTGATTCGCCGGGGAAATGAATCATACAAGTACTGAATAGTGTTTAGAGGAATATTGAACCATTCTTCTTGGAGATATTGTGAAAGTACCCGGAGAAATGCCGGTGGAGGATATCGATTTTGGACTGATCGCTCTAAAATAGACCATAACGATTGGATGTTATTGAGGTTGGGAACTGTTAGATGGTAGATAGATATTTCACTTCATCCTCGTGTTCATCACACCATGATTGGATGGGTCCCGATGCATGAATAGGACCATTATCATCATGGAAAATTCTATCTCCTCCAGCAAAAAAAAAACAAAGTTTGCATTATAGGATGGATTTGAGCAACTAAAAACTTATTTATACTTCTCACAGTAATCCTTTCTATCAGGGTTACAATTGGACAAAAAACCAGCAGAAAACCACGACATGGCTGTCATGCCATGACATATCCACCTCCATGCCTGACAGTTGGAAGGAAACAAATATGATCATACGCTTGTGCAGGTGTCCTCTAAATATGCACCTGTCCTGTTGTAGGAAAAAGTGTGAAAGAAGATTCGTTTGGTCATATAATTATCTTCCACTTACCACTCGATCGAGTTTCGTGGTTGTGGCACCACTGTAGACGACGCTTGGCATTAACATGTGACAAGTGGCTTGGGAATTGTTGCTCTGACGTAAATGTTCTGTTTATGAAGGTGTCTCTTAACTGTAATTATTGGCATTGGAGAATCCAGACGATGATTGAGTTTTGAGGTCACTTTGGCTGCAGTTGTTTTCTTTTCAGTCATTACAATCCGCTTAATACCAATTGGTCTCGTTCATTCAGTTTTTCCTTCCATCCACTATTTTGCTTTGCCACGCTGTATGTATGCTGCTATGACTTTAGACACCGTACCTCTAGAAACTCCTAAAAGTTGGGATGCTTATGTCACAGTTAGTCCAGCTAATCTGGATCCTTCATTTCACAGTCTGGCCTTTTACAATTTTGACAAAATCTAAGGCGTATAAGAATTCACTAAAGCTACCTCATACTACCGTGATATATAATTTTTATATTAAAAAACTGGTAGTGAAGATTACATTTTAATGCCTACGAAGCGCATTCTTAAATGTCGCTTTTATTCACAGGTATTTGATAACCACCTGTATAGTAAATATTAATTACGATATAATTATTATATAAGGGAAATAATTATATTGTACAATATAAAGGGGGAGTAAGAAGCCACTAGAAGAAGAGAAAATCCATGGAGCAAAAAGAGATTAAGAAGGACTGGAATTAGAATGTGGAGGTGGGAAGGCGGGAGTCGAGCATTTTTGAAGGGGACAGAAGAGGTGAATCGGATTTCTAAATCGACTTTATAATATCATTTTTATTTTTCTAAAATTCTAGGAATTATTTGTGAATTTAAATATTAAGGAGGCAATTCAATTATATTCTTCAATAATAAAACTATTACACAGACAATTACTGCATTAGCAGAATATCAAACAAGAGTTGGAAGAACTTTACTCAGCACTGAGACTCACAAATAGCTAACATGGACCACCAAGGAATGAATATATTATAGAAGCTATTGTATAATTAAGTAAAAATAAGATTTCATATATTACAAACATAGCACTGTGCTTAAAATGTACAATTTACTTTTTGTATTCATGTGGTTTCTTTCTCTTTGTTATTCTATAATACTTTGGGGTAATGTTAATTTCATTGTTATGTTTATAGGATAAATGTTTAACTTGTAATCAAATTTAAAGTGCAAGAATATCTTTTAAGTGAATGCAAATATTCGTACTACTTTCAAGTATAAGAAATACTCTATAAAACTCTTTTATAGATACATTTATTCATTAAAAGTAATTAAATTTGTTTCACAAATTATTTTAAATCCATTCGGAATAATTAAAGAAGTATATATAAAAAATTAGGAGTCGGTATAAAAATCACTCAAGAGTCGGGACGAGTCGGAAAATTTGTAACCGACAAGCCCATCGCTGCTAGAAAGACATGCTAAACAGATAATTATTTTTTTATTTTTTTAATTTTTGATAAATATGTTTTGATTTTTTTTCTGAATATGTTTTGCTTTTTGATGAATATGTTTTCACTTATGATGAATATATTTTGATTTTTGATAAATATTCTTTGATATTTGTAAATTTAATTTTTGTATTAGTTCTTTTTTTATTTTAATAAACATAATTATTAATAACGTACTTAACGTAACAGTAACTATCACATATATAGTTTAGATAGAAAATGGACAGATAGAACAATAGCTTTACTTGAAAATATTGAAAAGTAAGTTGTTGAAATAATTAATGCAGATGATACACAATTCCTTTTTATTCAATTTTGTACATACACATATATTAAAATATAAAGACCTTTCTGTATTTCAATACAGATGTATTTTTGTACAATACAGGTGAGGATGCTTGGAATGATGGACACAGAGACTATTGTGTTCCACATGGTCTTGTACTTTCATTTCAGGCTGATACTTTTTCTGTATTAATTTGTGAATATTCTTATGCACTCAATCAATATTTTTTTTAAGATTTTGAAATTATTTTACTATTTTTTTCATCAATTATTACTTTTAAAAATCTCGTGGAATATTTTCTTTAACATGAAGCAATTATTTTTAGTTCCAAGTAACTAACTAAGTAATTATTCAATTAATTTATAAATTATTAATTTTTAATTTATTTCGCAACGAATTATATGTTTTTTGGTTAATTACCTTTTAAAATATGATAATCTATACAAATTTATATTAAATATTATATTATTATATTAAATTTTCTGGTTAAAGAAATAAGCATATTTAATTACGAATTTAATTATTTTATATCAATATTTAAAACATTATGAAATAATAACTAATAAGAAAGGCTGATTTTAAATGAATGTTTATGATTAATTGGTTAAGAAAATTTCCCTGGATCCAATTTAATAACTGCATAACGATTATCTTACCTTAAGAAATCCCAATGAAAAAAAGTAATTTATTCCATTGTTTTTAAATTACTTTTTATATTACTATTTGATTGCATCTCATTAATCATTTTTTGTTTTAATTATGAAAACAGTTAAGAAGAAAAAGTAGGGTACATCTGGGAAATAAATTGCTAATCAATTCCATCAGGCGTAAGAATTGCATATATTAATATTCATTATTACTTTTAATTCATTTAGCATTTTATAAAGTTATTTCAATAGAAAAAATAAGATACACAAATTTAATACTGAGGTACAGTTCAAGTAGTTAAATAAATAGTTCATTACAATATTTGTTTAATTATTTGGTTATGTTACTAATAAATAAAATTATATTATGCTATATTGTTAATAAATAAATCATAATTATTTGTATTAATTTAGTAGATTACAATAAATGAAATGAGTCTGAAGATATTCGCCAACTTTAGTTTTAAAATAATTAAACGTTAGAAAAATGATTTTGATAGTTGATTAAAAATAAATTAAACTATAACTATTTTTTTTTTTTTGAAATTTTTTATAAATTGTATTGCAATTTATAATTATTACAAGGAAATAATACAGAACAGAAAGTGTGAAAAAAAAACCCATTCAAATTTACAAAAACTTCACATAAATTTGGTGCAAACGGGAACTTGGAAATTGTTGATATCGATAACAAAAAAAAAAGAAGGAATAGTCGAATTGATTAATTTTTTTTTTTTTTTGTCGATTAATGAAAAAAAATTGAAAATTGTATCTTTTTAAGTTTTTTTTATATCTTATAGTAAAAGTTAATTTTTTTTTAAATTTTATTAATAATATATTTTTTAGTGTTCTAAGTAATATAGTCAGTTTTATTCACTTTTTAGTTTTTGTGATTATTTATATATACATCTAAAAGAGGATTTATTACATTTAACATATATAAGGAAATATTGATTTCATATAATGTTGTTTTTGTATTTTTGTCCATCGATGGAGTTGGTCCTTCGGAACTTTTAAATTTGAAACGGTCTCGAATCGAAATGTTTAAGAATCATTGCACTATGGTGTTCTTGTTCTTTCTTGCTAATCGCATTTATTACATATAAATTAGTAGTGAAGGTTTTTTTAAATTTTAGTATATAAATTTTTTGTATTCTGCTCTTTCAATCATACTTTTCAATAAAGAGCAATATTTCCTTTCAAATCTAAGCATTGGCAAAATCCAGTGAACATAAAAAGAACAGCAAATTTGTATTCTAGACAATTTAAAACTATTTGGATCTGCTCTCATTATAAACCCATTCATGCACTGTTTTCTTTTTAAAAGCGTTACTATTTTACATGACAATAATTACATTTTTTATCAAGTAGAATTTCATATTCCCAAATTTTAAGTCTTATTTAACTATGGAGATTAGAGTATACTGGTGGATAGAGTGTTGAGTTTCAGTTTGGCTTAAAAATCTTAATCCAAAGTACTTGTTGTGAGATATGCAGGATCAATATGTAAATTAGAAGATCTTTTCTTTGGCACGAACTGAATAAGAAAAGGTTGGAAACCCTCAGATGGTGCTCACTGGATGGTTTTTCTGAATTCAGGCAGAACATTGTAAGTCAAAGCGTAGCTGTGTGCTTTCTACTGTGTTACAGATGTACATATACAGCGTTTATATATTTGCTATTATAAAAGCGAATAACCTCAGATAAAAAATCCCAGCAGTTAATACAACTACCCCTCTACTACTGTCGTGTTCTAAGTACAAAGCTTTGAACAAACAACTAAAAAAAGTAATAATAATATTCTAAATACCGTTTCAGATATTTCTATTTTACACAAATTTCCTTTTCAAATTTTCAATTTATCCTCACAAACTCAACGTTTGTTTTTTTGTTTTGCAAATAGTTTATAAATGTTGCTCGTGACATAAACTTTTTAAAGTTTAGTTTAATGTATACCATGACTATCTTTAAAACATCTTACTTAAAATAAGCCTACAATAATGAAATTTTTTTTGCATTTTCTTCAAAACTTGTGGAGATAGGTGAAGCGCTTGGCTGATCTTGTTTTTTTTCTTTTTTCTTTTCGCTCTGAATGCGTCATGGATTGGGAAACAAAAACTAAGAGAGTTTTGATGAAGTATACGGAAACGTTGATGCACATTAGTGAAACAAAGGTTAATTTTCCTGCGCGACCTTTGCAAAACTCGATGTTTAAAATGCCGATTTTTTTCTATTGATCCGATCACTCCCCCGGAAATCGAAAGATGAAGGAGATTTTTTTTTGTGTGGAAACGTGTGGAATAATTCAGAAACCGGCTCTGTTCTATAAGAATACCAAACATTAATATTTTTGAAAATTAAATATCTCAAAATATACTAAAATGTTACCTTTTACATCGATGAAATTACAATAATTTGTTATTTACAATAATTGGCCATCGGGCCGGTTATTAAATTCCTTCTATTAGCTCACACTCTCCTATATATATATCTTGTTCAAATTTTCAATCGTTAATAAAATACATTTTATTCATCCACTCAAGTTCAAATACATTTTTTTTGAACTTGTAGTGGATGACACAGGATGTTAATGTAGTTTTTCAAATATTAATTCATTAATTAAATTTAATTAATTAATTTTAGTTTTATAAGGGAGAAATATTCAAATATTCACGTTGCTCTTTATTCTCATTTGCTCATCATTAATTAATTAATAATTAGTTAATAATCTCTTTTTTCTCATAATTAATTATAAATTAATTAATTATTATTAATTAATTTATTCATTTAATTATTAATTATTTTTTATTCATTTACTCATTAATTATTATTATTTTATTATCAAATATTTGTATTATTCATTTAATATATATTGTTCAATTTTTAAAATAATGCAACTACAAATTGGCAATAATATAAAAAAATTGTCTGATTTTTAATTTAGCTTATTTTTCTGGATATTATTATTCTTAATTTTTTACGTTTGAAATTTGAAACAATCGTGTTTGAGTATTCTTGTTAATGTATTCTATATTTTTAAATTTTAAATGATCAAAAAGTTTTTAATTAAATTTGAACTATAGCCTAATATATTTGCTTTTATTATTTTTATCGTATGTATTTGCTTTTATTATATTTGCTTTTATTATTTTTGCTTTTATTATATTTGCTTTTATTATATTTGCTTTTATTATTTTTGCTTTTATTATTTTGCTGTAATTCGAGATTGTTGTTCTTTTTTTTTTTTTTTTTTTTCAATTCCTTCTATTAGCTCACACACTCCCTACATATATCTTGTTCAAATTTTCAATCGTTAATAAAATACTTCTTATTCATCCATTCAAGGTCAAATACATTTTTTAACTTGTAGTGGATGACACTTGATGTTAATGCAGTTTTTTTCAAATATTAATTTAATAATTAAATTTAATTAATTAATTATATTTTTTTTTTTTAGATTTAAGTTGCATATATCTACCAATAGATGGCGCCAGATAAACTTAAAAAAATGAAGGAAAATTATTTATGAAGGACTTTCTGCAATATAGTGAAAAAAAAATTAACTCACTTTAAAAATTTGTTTTTATATTAGTTGTTTTAGTTTGGAGTGCTTTTGTAAAATCGGATCCATTTTTTTTTTTTTTTTCCAGATCTTAATAAAAATATTTATGTATAATCGTTACTTTTTATATTTTTCAATCTTTTATAACCTACAGAACAGAATTAAAAACAAATTAGCTAAGCTTATTAATCTGGCTCTGAATGTGGCCAATTATCTAAATCAATAACGAACACCATCACATATAATAAGATTATAAGGAGGCATTCTAACATCAACATCTTTTCAACATTAACAAATGTATGTACCTTACTTTGATCCTTAATATTATAAAACATTTGAACAATTTATTTCAGAGAAAATTTTGAATAAAAATTCCTTCTTAAAAAATTTACACTTCCTTCAAAATAAGACGTTTTTATATGTTATCGTTCTTAATTCTATTATTTTAATTAATTCTTAATTCTTAATTTTACGACGGTAAAATTGATATTTCTTTACATCTCACTACTTGTAAGCCATATGAATAAATATACTGACTCATCTATTCATACTGCAACAATTATTTTTCACAATAAGATGTGATACATTCAATATGCAAATCTACACCTTTTATAGACATTCTCAATATCATCACTAAATATAAAAAATAAAAATAAAAATGAACATTTATTTGCATGTCAAAACGAGGTTGTGAACTCCTTTGGTAGAAGGTAATCTGAAACCGCAAATTGCAATCAACCGCACTTAATAATTATTAGTTTCATCCCATTTTATCCTTGATGATCTTAAGATATTCATGTTTAAGGCACGTTTTTACGTTAAAGGTCGTTTGCTTAACGTCACAAATGGTCAAGTTTAATCACCTTTTCCAGTAGAAATAGACATCATCACTTAGCTTTTATTACCTTGGTGTACTAATTATTTGTGCAGAATCCATGTTATGGTTAACATCTTCATATGCAGCTCTCATCAAAGACAAACACAAGGTCCTGCGTAAAGGATTTAAGATCTAGTCATTCTTACCAGCAATAAATTTTAAAAGTAAAAGATTAAAAAGCAATTATGCTCTTGTATGTAAGGATGAAACTAATAATTATTAGTTTCATCCTTACATACTTACCATACTTCAGAATATTTTCATTCTTTTAACTCAATGCATCTATAATGGATATATATATCTACATTTATGCAAGTAAATGTAATATGCTTTGGATATTTTTTTAGTTTGAGAATTATTGATCTTATTTTAGTTGATTGTGTAAAGTAGATGACATTTTTTTGTAAATTTTTTTTCCAGATTTTAATAAAAAATATTTATGTATATGTATCAGTTTTCGTATTTTCCAAAGTTTTATAGCCTAATTTAAAATCAGAATTAAAAAGATTTCATAAGACGATAATTTCAAATCTTGACTCTGAATGTGTTCAGTTATCTAAATTCAATAACGATACACATTCACGTATAATAAGATTATAAGCAGACATTCTAACATCAA
Organism: Caerostris extrusa; assembly: GCA_021605095.1. NCBI lineage: Eukaryota > Metazoa > Arthropoda > Arachnida > Araneae > Araneidae > Caerostris > Caerostris extrusa. The sequence goes on along the minus strand of BPLR01012896.1, from coordinate 48,338 downwards.
CATCTTTTAACATTAACAAATGTAAAGATGCATTTCTTTAATCCTTAATATGCTAAAAACATGAGAACAGTTTATTACAAAGAAAATGAAAACATCATACATGATACTCTCCATGATATATAATATAATATTAAAAAATCTACTAAAAATGATAAAAATTATATTTTTGGATAAGTATAACATTTATAAAATATTAAGAAATCTTGTTAAAAACCCACACCAGTTGATTGAATTATTCAAAAAAATAAAAGGAACTATTTAGTGAGATCTTATCGCCCATATTGATAATATGAGACTACATGATCTATCGAATATATCATTCTTTTAAAATTTTATAAAATAATTGTTACTCATTATTATGAGAAATAAAACTATATCTATTAAATCCAAATATTATGTCTCGTATGCCTTTTATATTTGTATTGTTATTTCATATTTATTAATGCCTACATTCACATTATTAATGCCACACTAATTTACTGATTTAACCATCGCGTCAGCATTCACAGCAATGACGCAAGAAAAATCCCATAACTAGGAATAGAAAGTATTTATAGCAAGGAAAATAATAGAAAAAAAGACGTATGAGACTTTTCCAATTTTCAGATCTACTTTCAAGCAAATGCAGAACTTTTTGATACATCTGCAGTTGAGTTTCACTTCGAATTACTAACTTAATTCATCACCAAACAAAAATCTCAATTGATTTTTCATCTTCATTCAATCTGAAAATCATTAAATAATTTCTAACAGATTATAGTTTAGAAATTGAAATAAAATTAAGATCAATGCAGTTTAAAAGACGATAATAAAAATATTTGAATTAATTATTTTTATAAAGAAATATTAATTATCTTTTTTATTTATGATTAAAATTAATTTATTTTTAATATTAAAATATTTATATATTTTCATTAATTATTTTTATAAAAAAAAATTACATCCTCTCAATTGGTTTTATTGTTATATATTTTTATATACAATTATTGAAATTTAATTGATCAGCAAAATTTTTTTTTAATTCTTAGAGCTATTTAAAGGCAACATTTTGAGATATTTCGTACAAAAATATAGTGTGATTTTGCATTTGTATAACTCTAGAGAGAAATTTTAATATTGTAGAGAATGGGACTCTAAAATTAATAAAAAACCAGGCTCGATACTTTATTTAACAACAGTAACAATTTCTCAACATCTTCTTTGGTTTTTCCCACTTCATTGATGCCTGCTTGTTGACAAAAAAATTAAAAAGAAAAATTAAGATTAGAATAAAATTGACCTAAACAGAGTTATAAATAACTAAGTGATTTTTTTTGGGAATGTTACATCTCACTGCTTCATGATAGGAGTGCATAGTATCTCTGCCCAGTATTTATATGATGAAATAAGATGAGACATAGGGCAAATCACTCACACTATCGTGGCTTAGGCTTATTATTATATATATATATATATATATATATATATATATATATATAATTATATATATACATATATATATATAATTATATAAAGTATATAAAAATTTTGCTTGCTTTTAATTTGAATAAAATATACTATTTTTTATTTATTTTTTAAAAATGTGATCAGGGCAAAGATTCACCACAAAAAATTATTTTATACGGTAAAAAATGTAATTAAGGAAGTCAATCTCTCACGAAAGTTAAGTTTAAGTCAAATTATGAATACGTAATTCTAGTTTTAGTTATGTTAGCTTGGATGCAGTGCGAAGAAGTTATTATATACTAAAATATTCCATATTGTAAGCTTACATATAAAATGTAATTGTTGTACTGTTGTACTGTTTTCAGCTTCAAACTTAATTAAAATAACGATAATTGTTAATCAAAGTAAAATAAATTTCTAATTGTTTTTATTAGTTTTTTTTTTTTGCACTAACAGTTTTATGTCTCGTTAAAGACTTTATGTTTACTCTTAAAGTTTAAATTTAAAGAAAAGTTTAAGTTATTGTAAACCTTTAGTCTAAAAAATGGATATTAAATAAAATACCCATATTAAAACACATACACACACACACATATATATATATATATATATAGTTTAGTTTAGTTTAGTATTTAACAACCTTTAGTTTTAACCATTTGTTATGATATGAATTTAAAATTGAAAATTTTATAAACTCTATTCACTGTTAAGAAAGTAAAATGTTTTTGAGTCTATAACTAAAATAAAATTGTACAAGTACTGGAATGCTTTTCTTCTTTTGCAAAATATGCTACAGTATTTAAACGCAATATTTTAAGCATAATACAGATTAAATTTCTCTTCTAAACAAATGATCTTTAAAAAACCTAAAATGAACATGTCAAATATTTAGTGGAATTATTAATTACATAATAATAAACTATGTCAAAATATTTAAATAACATACTTTTATCATGGAAAACTTTTGTTTTTCTTTAGATCTTCAACTGATAAATTTATATAAGGCATTATTTAAGCTACTATGTTAATAATAAAATATTTCCAGAAATTACATACTTCATTTTAAGTTAATATTCTTTTTTGTTTGTCTTGTATATGCATGTCACGTAATCATGTATACAACTGGAGAAAGAAGCTTTTAGTAGTGCAAGTAAAATAATCTATATAAACCATGTGATGCACTCTTTGTGAAACTTAGCACTATAATTCAAGCAAGTAGAACACATTTATAAACCAGAGTACTGTTTACGATGCTCGATGCCTATTGCTATAGATTATGTTTTGATTTCATGATCTATTATGTGAATCTTTGAATTTAGTCTTTTTAACGTACTATAGTAAGATAGCAGATAAACATATGAAATACATTAACAATTGACTTTAAATTAAATAATAATTTGGTTTTTTAAACCATGAAATACAAAGGTCATCATAAATATTATGATCAATTTTACTATTACAATATAATTAAGTATATATTTTTAAAAATCCATACAGTTATCTGTTCTGGAAATCATTCAATATCGAAATATTTATTTCTTGTTATTAGTAAAGAAATTTGTAATAACATTGTTCATATTGGAAAATGTTTAATTAAACTGCATGTTATACTTTTTATCAAAATTTAGTGTTGAGTTAAGCGTAAGTTATATTAGAGAGGTTCTTCGCCAGATATAAGAAAAAATATTTGACAGTAAATAATTGAAATTAATGATTTTGTATAAAATAATTAAAAACAAGTTAAAAATGATACATATTCTAAAACATATATTCATATTCTAAAATAATAAAATAGTTATATTTAACATTAACTACTGTTTTATTCTGTGTTAGGTTTGTTTAAATAAGTTCTTAGTTTTAAAACTTTCAAATTTTTATTTGATGCAATCGTTAATCAATACTGTCTCCAAGAAAAAATGTTAAGTATTGAATATACACGTTTACTCATGTATTTGCGGTCATCATGTATAACTGTCATTTATATGAAGATATTCTAAGAATAGTTACATTCTAAAACTATTATTCTAAATAAAGATGACTTTATTAAGTCATCTTTATTAAACTTTATTGAGTCCTCTTTATTATTAACTTTTCTGGTAAATCTTTACCCTGATCACATTTGTATGTTATTTTAAGAAGGAAACTGAAAAAAATGCATGACAGATTTCTTTAAAAATATTTTGTACTATTATACATGAACACAATATTATCTAAAGCTGGGGTGGCCAACCAGCGGCCCGCCTTGAATTTTTTTTCCAGCCAATGAAATTTATTACACTTTTATAAAATATATTTATTTTATTATGGCCAAAATAGTGAAAACCAATGCATTAAAAAATATATTATGAGTGCATCCATATATTCAAAATTAACTGCCAAAATTATGAGAAAAATTATCTTTGATTTTAAAATAATATTCTTGAGAATATATGACAGACATTACCTGTTTTATTTATGAGTTTACGGTTATGAGTTCGCAGAATAATTAAATTATATTCTGTGAACTCATAATGCGACCACATCTGGGAACATCTAATATAAAAGCTTCTACGTTTCACTTTAAGTGACCTCAGTGACCATCCTTGATACACATAGTTTATTGTTGATAATAGAACAAAGCAGACGAGTTCAAGTTTTTTTAGCTCTTTTGGTTCAACTTACACCTGCGAATTGTTTTTTTTTTTTCTAAAATGAAATTGACCGAACACAAAACACACTCAAACATAACGGACTTCAACCTGCAACGCCAATTACAATGTGCAAATGCCCAAATTGAGATCGATTTTCAAAAACTAAGTGAAAGAGCGCAGAAACAAATATTGCATTAGTAAAATAAATATTTTTTAATGATTTAATTTTTTTATTTCGTTTATATTTGTGTATTTTTTTATATTTCATTTTGAGTGTTGCATATTTCTTTAGAATGTGCGTTTAGTATCATTATTATTATATTATATATATTTACATGTAATAATAATAGTAAACAATAATAATAACTCATTGTGTTTCAATTTTTCACTCAAAAATGTCGTGGGTCTAAATGTAACATGGGGATATATAATTTTATACGTGGCCCGCGAAGTAATGACGCATTTCCAAAGTAGCCCGCAAGACCAATTGATATAAAGTAATAATGATTATTTGCATTCATGCCTTTAAATTAATTGTTTGCATTAATTATCTATTAAAAATTAATATTAAATATCGGAAAAAAAGGAACAAAAACTATACTATTGTGACCAAAAGGTAAGAACAATTATTATTATTTTTTAAAAACTCTTTTATTTATTCTTCCAAATTTATTTATCACCTTCAAAGTAATTCCCTCTGGACACGAGACACGTATGCCAACTTTTTCAATCCTCAATGCATGCTAAAAGTCATCGGCAGGGGATGGCCTTCAAAGCGCGCGACGATTAACGTTGAATTTTTTCAATCGACACAAAACGGTGTTCCCGGTGGTCTTTTGAGTTTAGGGAATAGCCAGAAGTCGCACGGTGTGAATACGGTGGTTATGGAATGATATAGGTTTCATTTTTGGCGAAAAGTCACGAAGAATCAATGCAGTGTGAGCTAGCATATTCAGTGTTTTCGTTACCAATCGAGATTTACGCGTTTGAGGCCCAAATGAAATTGACCGTTACCTTTTGAAATTTCAACATTATCAGCAAGGTCTCTAATTGTAAATCGACGGTTTTAAAGCGCCAAATCTTTAAATTTTGGGATGTGAGCTATGTCGGTTGAGATCGACCAGAGGGCTTTTCGCCTTCAACGCGTTCTCTGCCTTCTTTAAACTGTTTATACCACTTCTAAGCATTTCTTTCCGATATAGGAATATGTACCGAATGCATTCTGCAACCTTCTATTCGTTTCCGCAAACAAAATTTAATACAAGTAATTTGTTCAATTAATTCAGACATTTCAAAAATCGCCGGAATCAGTTTTAGCGTCTCACAAAGCCAAGCGTAACTCAAACAGCAAATAATATTTTGACGTCAAATTTCCCATAGATGTCAAGGACAATATCATCAACCTAAAAAAGAAAAAAAAAATGAAATTCTATAAGTCCTGGAATTTTAAATTGAAAATTGGTCTTACTTTTTTGGACACAATAGTATATCTAAACGTGTTTGAGATCAAGACCATGATCAAGCAATCCAGCAGCAGAAGATGAAAGACCACGCTTTGACCGTTGAAAATGTGTCACCAATGACGTTTTCCTCTCCTTGAGACGTATCTTCAGGCCTTCTTTTAAAGTGAAAACAAAATTGAAAGGATAATCCATTGGAACCCCTCCCGTTCTCTAATTTGCATAACTTGTACGTGCACAGCTTGCTAAAGGAGATCCAAGTCTCAATCTCTTAAGATATTAAGAAGCCTTTTGAAAATATGGGCTTTCATAAAAGCTAACAGACAAGCCAGCTATTTGATAGTTCATAGACTGACGTTTCTTTCTTACATCACCATGGAAGTTGCCTGATTGAAATAAAAAGTATGACCGTTACAAAATCTTCTAAGAGAAAGACTGCATTTTGCTTTTTTGGTGCTAACTGGTTTTGTATTAAATTTATGCATCAATAAAATGTTCCTGAGCATAAAGATAAAAATATTTATAGAACATCAGTATTGACAGTTAAGGCCAAAAGATCTTTGTTAGTTAGTCTGCAAATGAGGAAATTTTAGTGGGTTTTTTCTTTTCGTTGGATATAAAGTTAAGTTAAAATTTATTGCAAATCAAACAAAGGAGATTGGTGAAACATAAAATCGGTTAAATTATAACCTTGTCCTTATATAAATTAAACATCGACTACTGTTTTGTTTTTATGTTGTTTTGTTCAAATTAGCTCTTAGTTTTAAAATTATTATTTTTTTTTTTTTTTTGGTGCGACCGTTAAGCAATACATTTTCAAAAAAATTTTTTTAGTATTGAGTTTATTTTTCTTTCAATACATTAAAGATTTAATTAAAAAATATATATATAGATATACATTTATAACTACAATGTTTTTGTAAATTAGCCAGATGATGCGAGTTCAGTATATTGATAGACTTCCATACACTCTATCCGTATATCAAACATTTTATTTGCGATTACAATACAATACTACAATTTGAAAAATTGTAGTGAGTGAATTTAATTTGAGAATTAGGCACACACACACGTATATATATATACACACATATACTACTGTGTCCAAAAGTAAGACCACTTTTCAATTTAAAATTCTCGGAGCTTATGGAATTTCAGTTTTGTTTTCTTTTTTTTTTAGGTTGCTGGTACTGTCCTTGACATCTATGTGAAATTTGATGTCAAAATGTTCATTAGTGTTTGAGTTACGCTTGACTTTGTGAAACGCTAAAACTGATTGAAAGAACTTGAATTAAATTTTCTCTGCAGAAACGTATAGAATGTTACAGAAGGCATTCGGTGAGTATTCCTATATCGGAAAGAAATGTTTAGAAGTGGTATAAACAGTTCAAAGAACGCAGCGAACGCGTTGAAGACGAAGATCCCTCTGGTTGACCCTCAACCTCAATCGACGAAGCTCACGTCCAAAAAAATTAAAGATTTGGTCCTTGCCGTCGATTTACAATTAGAGACCTTGCTGATGATGTTGGAATTTTAAAAGGATAGGTCAATTCAATTTTGGGCCTTAAACGCGTCGAATCTCGATTGGTATCGAAAACTCTGAATGCGCCAGCTCACACTGCATTGATTCATTGTGACTTTAGCCACAAATGAAAACCATATCGTTCCACAACCACCGTATTCACACTGTGCGAGTTCTGGCTATTCCCTAAACTTAAAAGACCACTCCGAGGACACCGTTTGAGTCGATTGAAGAGATTCAACGTGAATCGCCGAGCGCTTTGAAGGCCATCCCTGCCTATGACTTTTTAGCATGCATTGTGGATTGGAAAAAAAGTTAGCATAAGTGCATTGTTTCCGGAGGGGGTTACTTTGAAGGCTATGAAATAAATTTAGAAGAATAAATAAAGAGTTTTTGAAAAAAATAATTGGCCTCCTTACTTTTGGGCACAGTGGTATATATCAGCAATTACGAACTGGCATTATTCTACTTATATGAAAATATCATTCAAAATTCAACTATTAATTATCATTGCTTTCAATTATTTTTTCTTTTCAAAGATAATCAGTGAATCAAGAAAACTATCTTGTGGAGTGAAGCGAATCATCTTTCGAATTATAAATGTAAATCTAAGATTGTCGGCCACAAATCAAAGAATAAAATCTTCAAAAGTTAGATAATACGTGTAAGTTGAAGATTGGATCCTTACAAAAAATACTTAAACGCATGCAAGAAAGGGAGAAGGGGAGGAATTTTTATGTAGATCATGACATAAACTTTCAATAAATGAAAATTATTTTTTTTTTTTTTTATAAATTATTTATTTATTGATTATAATTATTTGAATATGATTATACATGATGCCGTTAAATTGTTTTCAGAGGTAATTCATGCGTAGAGAAAACTGTATTAATCTGAGCGTGTATATTACAAAGTTGATTGAACAAAAATAATGGAATAGTCATCCGAAATAATCAATTTCATCAATTTATGCTCAGGATGACTGCCTGTTTTATATTTTACAATCAATCTTTATTGACGAATCAAATTAAAATTTTTTTATTATGATGAATGTTGAAAATATATGCTTTTAATCATAAAAAAGCATAAAAATCAACAATGGTTGGCCAATGATGGCACAATTTCAAAACTATTTTACAATTGGGTCAACTGATTTCAAGTTAACGCAAAAATAGGGTAAAATGAGAAAATAAAATGGCAGATTTGATATTAGAAAAACAGAACATACAGTGAACCTTCAATGCAAAGAAAATAAATGATTGAAAGGTTTTCGTCAAATTCCAAAATTATGTGAAATTCACATCAACGATAACATGAAATGTACTATGATCAATTGGCTCTCTTTTGTGAAATAGTTATTGCTTTTTTTTTTGTTAATAAGAATAGCAATCTTCATGACCGCATTACAGAAAGTTAAAAGGAAATTTCCCATTACAATATTAAGAGTTATGAAATATTTTCACTTCACTCGGCCTTTTAATCTCTTTTTTCCTGGTTATTATATAATTATCTAGTTCTTGCAATTATCACTGCTCTAATTTTTTCGCCATGAAATAAATAAAAATTTAGATGGTATTATACATATAATTTTAAAATTATTTTTAATTATCTTTCATTCTCTAAATAATGAAGATGAATCATCAGTATAATTTTTAGTTATTATAGTTTATTTTGTTTAGTTAGAGCAGTTTTATTAGCTATGATCTGTTTGGGTTCTTTCATGTTATATGACATGTCCTATATTTGTTCTTCACAACTGCTATTACAGAGCATGCATATAAATGAGGTAAAAATAAATATTGGCATTGTGATGTATTATTTAAATTACAAAATTTTTTTTATAAATTATGGAATGTTAATCATAAAATTTTCAGTTATCTTTCGAGTAATTATAGCGACATAAAGATTAAAAAGCATAGCATGCTACACTGCTGATTACAATTGTTCGGTCCATGTCGTCAATTTCTTTTTATTTGCAAACCCGTAGGCATACGTAAGGGAGATTCTGATCTCATTTTGGGTGTTTTGCTCTAAATTCATACCTAATAGTGATGCATTAATTAATGAAGTTTTTAATAATAATGAAATAGTAATACCTTAATATAATATATTTTTAAATGATTTTTTTAAATAACGTGATTAATTTATGCTTTCTTAAATTTAAACTTTTTCAATGTATACCAAAATTCATTCAAATGAGGTAACAATAATTACTTTCTTTTTTAGGTTATTACAGTGGCATAATGATTACCCAGTATAACTTGCTATACTGCTGATTACAATAGTTCGGTCCATATCATCAATTTCTTATTTACACCCCGTAGGCATACGTAAGGAAGATTCTGATATCAATTTGGGCGTCTTGATCTAAATTCAAACGTAATAGTGATGCATTAATTAATGAAGGTTATTTTTAATTATCTTTCATTCTCTAAATAATGAAGATGAATCATCAGTATAATTTTTTTGTTATTATAGTTTATTTTGTTTAGTTAAGAGCAGTTTTATTAGCTATGATCTGTTTACCTTTTTTCATGTTATATGACATGTCCTATATTTGTTCTTCACAACTGCTATTACAGAGCATGCATATAAATGAAGTAAAAATAAATATTGGCATTGTGATGTATTATTTAAATTACAAAATTTTTTTTTATAAATTATGGAATGTTAATCATAAAATTTTCCAGTTATCTTTCGAGTAATTATAGCGACATAAAAGATTAAAAAGCATAGCATGCTACACTGCTGATTACAATTGTTCATCCATGTGCATTAATTTCTTTTTTATTTGCAAACCCGTAGGCATACGTAAGGAGATTCTGATCTCATTTTGGGTGTTTTGCTCTAAATTCATACCTAATAGTGATGCATTAATTAATGAAGTTTTTAATAATAATGAAATAGTAATACCTTAATATAATATATTTTTAAATGATTTTTAAATAACGTGATTAATTTATGCTTTTTCTTAAATTAAACTTTTTCAATGTATACCAAAATTAATTCAAATGAGGTAACAATAATTACTTTCTTTTTTCAAATGAATTATTACAGTGGCATAATTTGTATAACTTGCTATACTGCTGATTACAATATTTCGGTCCATATCATCAATTTCTTATTTACACACCGTAGGCATACGTAAGGAAGATTCTGATATCAATTTGGGCGTCTTGATCTAAATTCAAACGTAATAGTGATGCATTAATTAATGAAGGTTTTAATAATAATAAAATAGTAATAACTTAACATATTAAATTTTTAAATCACATGATTAATTTGTTTTGTTGCTCTAAATTCATTACATAATATTGAGGCATTAATTAATGAAGCTTTAAGAATGAAATAGAATAGAATAGATAATAGATAAGAATACCTTAACATATATTTTCAAATCAATTTTTCAAATCACATATTAATTTGTTTTGTTGCTCTAAATTATTACATAATATTGATGCATTAATTAATGAAGCTTTTAATAACAATGAAATAGTAATACGTTAACATATATTTTCAAATGAATTTTTCAAATCACAGATTAATTTGTTTGGTTGCTCTACATTCATACATAATATTGATGCATTAATTAATGAAGCTTTTAATAAGAATGAAATAGTAATACCTTAACATATATTTTCAAATGAATTTTTCAAATCACAGATTAATTTGTTTGGTTGCTTTAAATTCATACATAATATGGATGCGTTAATTAATGAAGCTTTTAATAAGAATGAAATAGTAATACATATATTTTCAAATGAATTTTTCAAATCACAGATTAATTTGTTTGGTTGCTCTAAATTCATATAATATGGAATTAATTGAAAATAAGAATGAAATAGTAATACCTTAACATATATTTTCAAATGAATTTTTCAAATCACAGATTAATTTGTTTTGTTGCTCTAAATTCATACATAATATTGGATGCATTAATTAATGACTTTTTTAATAAGAATGAAATAGTAATACCAACAACATATATTTTCAAGTGCGTTTTTCAAATCACAGATTAATTTGTTTGGTTGCTTTAAATTCAAACATAATATTGATGCATTAATTAATGAAGCTTTAATAAGAAATAGTAATACCTTAACATATATTTTCAAATGAATTTTTCAAATCACATATTAATTTGTTTGGTTGCTTTAAATTCATACATAATATGGATGCATTAATTAATGAAGCTTTTTAATAGGAATGAAATAGTAATACCTTAACATATATTTTCAAATGAATTTTTCAAATCACAGATTAATTTGTTTGGTTGCTTTAAATTCATACATAATATGGATGCGTTAATTAATGAAGTTTTTAATAACAATGAAATACCAATACCTTAACATATTAGGTTGGGGGAAAAAAGAAATCCATTAATTTTGTTGATATATCTCTTTAGTGATCGATATCTGGTGAGGAATCTTTTCAAACAATTTATATTTATGCTCATTGGAAAGATGACATTTCGCACTAAAAAAAATTCTTTTGCTGTTTTTTTGTTCGGTCCATTCAGCTGTGAGTCACAGGGTGTTAAAAAATGGAAGTCCACAAAGAAAATTCGGTACATTTTTACAGTTTTCTTTGCTAAAGGCGAAAAACAAGCCAGGCGACTGAAGAGTGTGAATGATAGTGTTTATGGTTCTAGATACTATAACAGCCAATTCGTCTATTCCGTTCAGGTATTTTTGATGTTAAGTGCACCTCGCGTAGGTAGGCCCGTCGTCAGGAAATTGTCGATGAAATCACGGAAATAATCGAAATACATTAACATGTTAGCATTCGTAGCATCGGCCAGGAGCTAAAAGATCGACCATAAAAGTAATTTTAAAACAACAAATACATAATATTGATGCATTAATTAATGAAGCTTTTAATAATAATGAAATAGAAATACCTTAAAATATTATATTTTTAAATTAATTTTTCAAATCCCATGATTAATTTATGTTTTCTTAAAATTAAATTTGTTCAATGTATACCAAAAATTCATTGGAAAAATACTTAAAGAAAAATAGAATCAAAGAGTGATTAAATTAAGATAATGTATATTTTTCTTTTTCATATATGTATATTTCATTTCAAAACTAGTTTTCTTTCAATTTATTAGAATGTTAATACTCTTTATAAATGTTTGCATTGGTATCTTCGTTTAGTGAATTAGTAGAATATGAATTTGATTCCCGTAATGACTGGCTTTGGAACCTGATGGCCGATTGATTAGCACTCGGTGCCACAGTTTTCGGGTAAGAGCCCCTGAGTGCCATGGATGTCCTCATGTCTTCTTTTATATTTTATTATGAATTTTTGCCCTGTGATTTTAATTCCAAAATATTGCTTCCTTCTCGCTTTTGATTCAAAAATTCCAGTACATTATTTTTGACATTGTCAATAATGGGCCTTAAGGGCCAGTGACTAGCTCTCTCGCTCACTGTCCGAGTGTAGAGTTCGAGTCCCAGCGGTGCAATGGATGTTTATAGTAGTTAGAAATACATTTTAAACTGTAAGGTCCCTGTCTAATATGACTGTTGGGGTAGGATTGAAATCCCCACCCCGTAAAAGAAAACATCTGTCTCGCAACTTCCAGTAGGAAGACGACCCTAGGCCCACCATGAGACTGTTGTGCCATTAAAGAAGAAGTGAAGATTTTATTCGCTGGTTTGAAAATCAGTAAATTCGGTATTTATAGTAGTATAGTATTGAGAAGATTGCTACATTAAGAATGTTCTATGTAGTTATACAAATATGTGAAATAGGCTCTGAAATTCATCCGGAAAAATTTTAATAATTTCTCTATCATCTCAGAATTATTGCTGATTCATAGAAGAGATGTTCTCTCGAGTTCAGTGGATTCATATAACATTCTGTAGGCAAACAAAAATTTAAATTAATTGATCTTGCATTACTAGTTTTCTTGCCGAATTTGAAATGAAGATTGATTCATCATAAAGGCTGCCGATTCATACAACCTGCCGCTTTGAATTGATCTTTCAAATGAATAATGACCTTTGAAACTGGTCTTCTTGATTCAAGAGTCAAACATGTAGCTGGCGAGATCTTTTTGAACTCTCATCATCTAGAAACTGGTAATAAGTTTTCATTTTTCGCTTTTGACATTATGATGGTGGCGAAAAGAAAATCCAAACTTAGCTTTTGATTCAAAATTGGTCCAGTCATTATCGGTTGTTGTCAATACTTTTCTTCTTCGGCCCAGTTCAAGGCCTCTTGAGGTCAGTGGGCCCAATGCCTCGTGAGTAGATTGACCGATCTATACCAGTTTTAGGTGTGTTATTTATATATGCTTTATATAATGTATTATGTTATCAAAACAAAATATAAACAGCTCGTGTTTTTAGTGGCATGAATATTTCATAGAAGAAGAGGGGGAAAAAGTGTCAGACTGCAATGCAGTGTCTAGTATTGGCAGCTGGGTTGCTATATTCAGTTTTCTATGTAGACATATAAATATGTGATCTTAGGCTCTAATATTCGTCTGAGAAGGTTTTAGTAAGACCTTTTTTTTTTTTTATCTCAGAAATAATGTTGACTTAAATTACGTATTTGATTCATAAACAAAATATATATGGAATATATTTTTAGGATACGATTCTTTTATTAAAACTTGGATTTTTATACTGGCGACTTTTGCCTGTTGAAGATAATGTATTATATAACTGCTACAAAAATTCTTGAAATTGCATTATTGGGAGGGAATGTAAGGAGATGAAAAAAAAATAAATTATGCATTAGATGCATAATAAAAAAAAATTATAGAATGTGTTTTATATTTTTAATGGTGAATGTGTTTAATTTAATTTTTTTAATTTCTTTTTATAGAAAATTATATATTTAATGTATTATTTCACACAAAACTTAATTGACAATTTAATTAACAAGACTGATTTCATATAAATTTAAAAATAGGAGGGATTTAATTTTTAGAAAACAATATCAAATATCGTAAAAGATTCGGTTTAGTGTTTAACTAAATACTTATTTACAGGTTTAACGTATCATTTTAAGTTTTTATTTCATTTTCATAACAATTTCCTTTCATACCTTCATTTTTTTAATTCAATTCACCTATACTGAATATATCTTGGTGAATTTTTTCAGATTTTTTATAACTCATCAAGTAAATTTTATGATTTTTCTTTTTTATGATTTCTTAAATTCCTACAGTAATCATATGGCGTAAATAAATAAATTTTAATGATTCTCTTTCGTGAAAAAATATTCGTAACAATTGATGTCATACCAATTTATCGATTTAATACTAACATATCATGGATTGTCATTTTTTCATTTTAATAACAAGTGTTTCTGTAAGATGTTTAATAACATTTGAAATTTTTTAATATTTATTATTTAAATTTAGGTGTAACCATTAACTCTTAAACCTTTCGTCTGTGAAAAACAGTGACAGAAAATGATGATTAACCATATATTATGATGAAAAATGGTGATTAACAAATATTATAATGAAACTGTAATGATGAATATACAAAGAATTTTGCGCATTTTATCTTTTACTTCAACAGTTAAAGAAACAATACTATGATTTATAATACATTTTGATTAGTTGAGTAAATTGTGAAGAAAAAAAATGTATGGTTCATTGAATTAAGATGTTCTGCATCATTGCAGCATAATCAAGCTTACGATGTTGAGATGTTTAAAAAATTTTTAATGGAAAATAAATATTTTTCAATGATAGAGTAACCTTTTTTTTCTAAACCATAACTTTTACATACGTATTTCATAAAATCACAGCAAATGTCTAACAAAACTATAACATTTATTATACATAAATCCAGAGTGCCTGCAATATATCTAATATATAAAATTCGTGTCACAGTGTTTGTTTTAAACTCCTAAAACGGCTCGACCGATTCTTATGAAAATTTTTGTGCATATTTGGTAGGTCTGCGAATCGGTCGTAATCTATTTTTTTTTTTTTTAAGTGATAAGGGTGGCCCACCCTAAATATTTTTTAAAATTTCTTTTGGCAAACCAATGTAGTGGCAACAATGTATTTTAATGTTTAGTTAAGAAAAATTGGCAACTTTATTATTGTTCTAAAAAAAATAAAGATGGCTGAAATTCCCGTGTCACGATGTTTATTCGCGATGAACTAAACTAACCATCCGATTTTAACTTTTTTTTAAATGTGTGTTTTGTTCCAACTTGAGAGATAGGATAGTTTTTCTTCAGATTTTTCGTATTTAATTGCAAAATCGTTTAAATCTACCATATAATTGCATTGTATTTTTTCAATTATCATTTTCAGTAAACGACCACCAAAAAAATTAACCTCTCCGTGTTTCTCCCATGGGCAGCTGTATGTTGCATGCTCACGTGTTCGAAAACCATCGAATTTATTTATTTCGACTTCAGACAGACTAACAAAAATAGTGTTCATCGCTTAGTTCTTAGTTAAATGAAAGTAATGATTATTAAAAATTATTTACGTAAAATAATTATAAAACAGTCTTAAAAATCAACATTATCTACCTCATTCATTAAATTAATAAAAATTAAACATTTTCTATTCGTTGAAACTTAATTTGATCTTTTCATCATTCTTTACCAATCACTTCCTTAACAATACCAATTATAGTATCTAATAAATTGAACGAAATACAAGAAAGCCACAGCAACGCGTGGCCGGGTCTTCTAGTATATATAAATATATATCATATCTAGAATCCCCCTTTAAAATCCAGGAAATTTCTTCGGGATTTTTTCCATTGTAAAATAACCTTTTGAGATAAGTGCACTGTTTACGAAATAACATTGAACTTTCACTTTATCCATGTTAAAACACTCACTTTTCAGTTTTATATTAAGTTGAATAAAATTTATGCATGAAAGTTCTCTTTCAACTTGATTAGATAATTTGATAATAGAAATTTGTTGTATTACAAATTACTATTAAAGAGCAAGTATATTGAGCCAAAATTCTTCCTTAAATATGTAGTATAATACGAAGCTTATCATAAAAATAAAGAATATTTCAGTTTATCTTTCAAATATTATTTGCTACAATTTTATGTAAAAAAATTCGTGTTATTTTTGCATGTGGAACAGATATAAATGAAAATATAATTTGTTTAGAATACATGGAAGTGAAAACTAACATGGTAGATTAATAAAAGGCGTTTTTAATTTTATATTCAGCTTAGAAAAGCTTCTATATATTTTAAGATTTAAATATTTTGCATAATTTTATACTTGTATGAATTAAAAAAAAGGAAAATAATATTTATTTATAAATTTTATTACTATTTTTTATTTTGAAGTTTTATTATATATTTTCCCCAAAAGTCCCTATTTAATCTTATAGTGTGTTGAAATTTAAATTAAAGCGTAATAACAGCCTTCATTTGTGATGAAAAACATTTACTTTCAATGTCACAATGTGAAAAAATTAATTAATAGTTAATAATCATATTTTCTTTCGCTATTTAACCTTCATATTTTTGCTACTGTAATTAAAGTTGCTATTTGTTTTCGGCATTGTTATTCTAGCGAAACAAATGAAATATTACAATGCAATTTCACGACACCGGATAATACATTAATTGGGCGGCTAATTACATGTTTCTTAAAATGTCCTTAGGACAAAGAATTGAAAGATCATCTGCAACTAAACCTGTGAAAAGATTACAATATCTCACAATGTGTCCTTCACACAATTTGAACTTATCTTCCACAGAATTAACACATGCGTCGCTCTTATGGCCACTCATGCATACTTAACCTGTTGGAAAATAATTGCTGGACAATCAACATACTACACCAGACTGTCCTGTCCTTCACTGAACCTCGTATTTACCAACTAAAAACCTTTTATTTTTTGGAAAAAAGACGCGAAATTTCACTGTGACGTCATCCACGGAGGATTCTGACCCAGATTCGGATTCTTCAGAAAACAGGTCGTTTGGTAATCGGGGTCGAAACCGCTGATTCGATAGAACTCAGCTTCGGTCCTTGCTGGGTTTGGACATTGGGGGTCAAATCGGGAGCATATATACACTCAGACATATAAACACCGCTTTCACTTGGAACACCTCTCCATAACATCATCACACGTAAGGGATTAACAGACACCAAATCTACTATTACCAATATGAAGTTTCTTCTCGCTTTAGCTGCTTTAGTTGCTGTGGGTAAGTTACTTTACAGCGATAGAGTAGAAGTTTTCTTTTCTGTTAAGATTGGATCAATATATATAACTTTATTTAATTTTTAAATCAGAAATATGAAATTAGATGTGAATCAAGAAGAGTGAAAAGTTGGAGTGTTATTCTTTCGACAGTAATTATTTCTCCTTTTAGCATGGAGCCCATTTAATGAAACTTCATTTTACTTCTGTACAGAAAATAAGATTCAATCAACATAACTTGATTTTATTTTTAAATCTGAAATATCAAATTAGTTTTGAAGCAAGTTGACTGAAGAGTTTGAGTGTTAGTCCTCCATATTGTTTTTTGTAATCTATTATAACCAATATAAATTTGTCTCCCTTTAACATGGAGCCCATTTAATAAAACTTCATTATATTTCTGTATTAGAAATATAATGTTATTTAAGAACAAAATACCATACTAGTTAAGATAGCTGTCTACTTATAAACATCTTCTAAATATAATAATTTAAATAAACTTTAATAATAATTTTCAATTCTTCCCTGTTTACTTCTATACTTTTACTATTTAATTTGTATTATATCATCTAAGATAGATAATACAGTTTAATATATTTCATGTTGTTTTGGGACATATATGGCATTTTGTTATTGAAATTATGTTTAATGGCTTTGATACCTTTTTGTTCATGTTACAACAAAAGATTGACTTGTTGGTCAAGGCTACAACGAGATAAAAATAACTTGAAACCCACTTTTAAAATTCTCATCACTTTCATTCTACCACTTTTTAAATAAGTCTTGAGCAATCATATGCATAAAATCCTAAATGGTGTACTTCGAAAAAAAAAATTAGGAAATTATTATAAAAGATCTTTCTAAGAGTTGGTATTCAATTGTGCGAAAAGTAAATTAATCATTTTACAACTGATTATTAAAGTTATTGTTTTATACTTTTTAGTAAATTGTTGTTATAGCTATTATTATGTTATTGCTTTATAGTTATTCTTAAGAATTTGTTTACATAGCGAGGTACAATTCTAAGTATTAATGATTAACAATCCCTATGTCTTTTAGTGGTTCAATTAATTCCAGATTGAACCGGAGTGTTTATATGGTACACTATAGGCACCTTTATTTTGTTGATATTTCATTATAAACTAATAAAGGAATATTGATACTTTATTTTTCGTGCTATGCATACTTATTTAAGTAAGATCATTTTTGTGCATGTTGTGTAATAATTTGGTGTCCCTTTAGAAATATTCATTTCTTTTTGTACGGGGAAAAAAAGAATTATATTATTAAAAATGCATTGTACTTTTTGATTACTTATATATATATAACAAGAAAAAAAAAATTCCAATCAATTAACCTAGTACTAAGTGTTTTTAAGGCATATATATATCCTTTTTTTTTTTGTGTGACGTTCTTAGATTTTAAAAATAAAATCTCCTATTTTTTAACACACTTATGGCACATTTAATCATTTAATAAAATTTCAGTAATTTTCATTTCTGAGTTCTCTGTTGTTTTTATGTAAAAATGTAATTTAAAAAATAGTAAAATAAAAAATAGTAAAATAGTAAATAAATGATTTTCACTCATATCAATTCTGTGATATGAAGAATTATTCAGTAATTTTTTTAATGAACATAAAAAAAACCGACCTTTTATTTTTTAAGTAGCTACAAAATATACTTGCAATTATCCCATCATCTTTACGAAACAAAATAATTACTTATAACCAACGAACAGCCATATAATGCTTTGAGATACATTTAAAGCCATTTTTATTAAAAATTTAAATTACACAATTAAATTCTAAAAATTTCATGTTCAGCGTTGAAGTGTTATTACTTCAAGGATAAAAGTTTAACATCAATATTAATTTTTAAAAATTTCAAAATCAGTTCTTAACAAACATTACTTTTAAATTTTGCTTAAATAGTTAGAACAATTTATAAAGCTATAAGGTCTTAATGTTAATAATTAATTAATATTTACTATTAATTATTAATTACTCTAATAATTAATTTATAAGCTAATGAGTTAACTCGTTTTTTGCTTACCTTCTGTCATTCTTGTAACTTAGTTGTGAAAACTTAATTTTTAATAAGAAGTAATATACAGACATACCTTTTGAAAAATAATTTTTAAATACGTTAAAAAGATTATCAAAGTTTTAAAATAGTATTTCTCGTTTTCCTTTCTCATTGTGTTATTATTTTTTAAAACATTTTTTTTTTTTTTTAAATTTACGAGTCTTAAAATCAACTTTCATCTTGTACATGAAAAAATTGCTTATTGTTTTGTTTAAAAGGGAAAAAAAATATATTTGTTATATAATCTATTGTAAAGTTTCTTAATATACCTTGATTGAGACCTTACATTTTCTTAATATACCTTAGGTATATATCTTAATATACCTAATATAAATAAACTTAATATACCTTGCAGTCAACTGCTTTTGTTTTATAATACATGTAAAAAATGAAATATTCAAGAGTTGAAAAATCTTGCCATCCCTAACTATAGTCTACCCATTGCAAAAGCCAATGGCCTTTGTCCAGGGCAAAGGGAAAGTCTTATTTCAGATTAGTAGGTCATAGATCGTAAAAATCTTCATTAAGATTCCAATTGCAGTGTCTTACGACTTCCTTGCTCTGCAAAAAAATCTGTTTTTCTACCATCTACTCTCCTCAGCATCTTGCACAAACTGAATTATTTTCTTTTTACTGGTGGCTTAAAATAGTCTCTTCGAAGCAGACCAACTCGTTTAATGAAGAATAAACCATCATTTTAATGGGATATCATGTCACACGAACTAGTTCTGTTGGAAATTGAGATAAACAGGTTCCTTGCACTGCTGAAGAGAGAAAGTTATTGGGAGACACCCTGTAAATTATTCGGGGTGTTTGAACTTTAGCTTTTTGTTTCTTCTTTTTTTAGTAGGGTGTGTGAGGGAAAAAAGGGGTTTTAAATGGGAATAAAAAAGTAACAAGAGGCCCATCCCCTTTTCTATATATCTCTTTGATTACTTCTACATGTTAAGTTCTAAGATGTATTTAACCACGAGCATTTTATATTCATAAATAAAAATAATTAGATAGCTAATCTTTCAATTTTCTTCAACAAGATGCCGCTGCAGAAATTTACATAATTTTTGCAGAAATATCTTGAAACATAATAAAAGTATTTATTATTCATTTATAATAAATTCATTAATATAGTTGAGATAAAAAAGTATTTTGCTTAATAAAATGTATGCAACAAATTAGACAGGAAAATTTCAGTGATGGCAATATATTTATTTTTTTTTTTTAAATATGTTTTATCTCATGATGCTTCTCAACTCTATTTAAGCAGATTTCTATTAAGACAAATATAATATATTTGTTACATTGTGAAAAAAAAAATACATCATTTAATTTCTAGATTTGAAATTTTTTTTTTATGTCACTGATGTAGAATTTAGCACAAATTAAAAATTTATAGTAATAGCCATATGCTAATTTCTTAAATAATAATTTTTTTTCCTATAAGATATTTGCAACAAAAAAAAAAAAAGAATTTGAACTCAAAGCTATGTGTAATTTGTTTGAGAACAAAGATGTATAATCATGTATAACTTTCAATATCAATATATTAATAATATTAATAATTGGTTTATGCTAATAAATACACTTTATGTAATAAAACTGATCTCTTTCTTTCCCACCTAGAAAAATTAGGTTTAAAAACATTTTTTTTAAAAATATTTACATATTTATTTTTGGAAAATGCTTATAAGTAATTACATAAATATTGGAAAAGAAAAAAATTTAATATTCCTATTTAATTAATAGGTAAGATTCAACCAATGTATCTTGTAAAGATAATGTTTGAACGTTCATTATAAATTTAATTCTTTTCAGCATACCAAGCATCAGCTCAATCATGCCATCTGAGAGAAGTAGATTTGTGCGTTGCTACAATGATCTTCCATTACCAAGGCAGTGGTGTACCTACAGATGAAAGTGGTGTGGAACAACTCTGCGAGTAAGTATCACATACTATTAAATGTAGAACACACATAGAATTGATTCACATGAACTGGTCCGCATTGAATCAATTTGCGGTGAACTGAACGGATTCGCATTAAACCGATTTACAGTGAACCGAAGTGATTCACTTTGAACCGATTTATAGTGAACAGAATTGATTCGCATAGAACCTATTTTCAGTGAGCAGAATTGATTCAGAACCTATTTTCAGTGAACAGAACTGATTCGCATAGAACCGTTTGTGATTTGAACTGATTTATAGTGAACTGAACAGATTCACATTGAACCGATTTACCGTAAAATGAATTGATTCACATTGTTCATTGAACTCACAAAATACAGCAAAGACTAAAAGTAATCTAATTGGAAAATTATTTTTTTAATTTTCATGAGATTTGTAATACCTCAAGTAACACATTTAGGAATAGTAACTTTTCGTTAGTCTTCAAATGAGAGAAAGTCCAGAACATTTAATCAGGAGCTTCAAATATTCATGCGAGATATATTGTTGCTATCTCAATCAAATCTTCGTATCTCCTTCTCCCTGATACCAATGATAATGGCATCATAAGTAGATTTTATAAGTAATAATAAAAGAATAAACACATAAAATTAAAGATAGTACTTTATATATCTCTGGAATTTATTCATTTTTTATATTTCTTAAATTATAGATTGCTTAAGATATAGTATCTAGATAAAGTATAGTAGATAGCGTATGTCATAGTAGAGGAATATTGAAAAATAATAAAAAGATATAATTTATGGGGAAATATTAAATGATTACATGCAAGCATTTTATTATAAAATTCACATTGATTAATGTGTTTATTATATTTTGTTAATTTAATATTATTATTTGCTTAATTTATATCAATAATAGTAAATAATTTATAAGAACAGTCCACGGATTTCAAGGAAATATTTTGGCAAGTAAAAAAGATTAATTTGGTGTTGCTTAGATGTCGATTCATTTGTTTTCAATAAAATGGAACAGTTGAATTATAAACAAAGTCTTGTAAGTTTTACGATGTCGCCAATAAATGTTTTTATAACATTTTTGAAAAAAATTTTTTTACAAAAATAGTGCAACAATGTGGAAAAGTAATCATAATAATAATAAACAGGACAAGGAAGTGTTTTTCACCAATGAAAAATATGTTCTCTTTTTGTATTTCGAAAATCTTGAGCATTTTTAATTTTTAACAACATTAACAAACTGTTTAATATTATTGAGAATATTTTTTACGAAGTTATACACATCATCAAACAATTGTAACAAAGTTATTAAACGTTTCTATGAAGATTAAACAACTTGATCCCTTTTCCCACTAGGTCTATTGAGGAAACTACTCAATGTCTCAGAAACTTCACCAGCAAATGCATGACTCCTGTCCAAAGAGAAGTTCTGCATCTCGTTACTGAAGGTTCCGAAGCAACTGTCAAGGACTTTTGCTCCCTGGATCAGAACTCAGAGCTAGTGAGTTGCAATATCCCCAATTCATTTTGTTTTCACGTACATATTAACAATGACAGATTGAATGACATTAAAGTTAGGATTTATATTTAAGACGTATATTTAAAATACATAAATTTATAATTTTTTTGATGCTATTATACTTTCACCTTATGCATATTTTTCAATATCGTGTACACGCAAATTAATTTCTTGAGTTCTACAATATAGAAAAAACAAGTAATATTAAAAAAAAAAAAATTTTTAAGTCAATTCCTATTTTTTTCTCTATATTGCAGAAAGTCCTTTATAAATAAAGTTGAAATTTTCCTCTTACATCTGTCGCCATCTATTGGTAGATACATACAACTTAAATCTAAAAACTAAAAATTAATTATTTAAATTTAATGAATGAATTAATATTTGAAAAACTGTATTAACATCAAGTGTGCATCCACTACAAGTTTAAAAATGTATTTGAACTTGAGTGGATGAATAAAAAAGTATTTTATGAAAGATTGAAAATTTGAACAAGATATATACAGCAAGTGTGTGAACTTATAGCAGGAAATGAATAATATTCTAAAGCCGAATTGACTTCTATGACCCTATAACTGCATAACTGAAATGAAATTGAATAATTTTCGTTTTCCTTTGACTACTGCATAGTCTGAATATTTTTATGATGGTTTTCTATGAAATCATCGTATTTGATAAGATAGAAGATGAGAATAGAATAGCATAAACTGTCCCAATATGGAGTAACAAACCAAATGTTCTTTTCTGACATGGGGCTGGAATTTAAGTCCAGAAAGCAATCTAAAAATGTAGAAATTGGGAATCATAAGGAACTCTGTTTATTATGGATAAATTTGTTTTAACCATCTTTAGAAGGCATTTTCTAGCTTGAGAATTTTCCATGCAATGAAAAGACTTTAAGAAAACAAATATAAGTAAAACATAAGAATCATAAACAATGTCTTTTTTTCTCAAGTTACTTTTATGAAATAAATATTTGAAAATTATTTTAACAAAGCAAAATTCGCTTCATAATAACTCGACACATTATTAGATAAACTCGCTTAATATTTATTTCTTTTACTTAAAAATCTCAAAAGTAATTCTAAAAAAAAAAAAATATCTAATTAATTTTTAGAGAAAGCATCGATAACAATTTAAAAATAAGACATATTTTAACTTCAATTAAATTTCACAATTTAACAATTTCTTCTGATAAACAAAACCAAAATAACGAATTGGAATCAATTAAATTATCGTAATAAGCAAAAATCCACTAATTTTATAAGAACATTTCATTATAATATGCATCTATCTATATGCTTCTTTTAATTTCAGAATTCTTGAAGCACTCCAAGTGCTTGGGAGAAGTTCACGCTGATGACTCCATGAGGGATTGTATGATTGACATGCAAATGACCGTTGAGAAGGTCTCCGAATCCAAATTCGACAAACGAGTCGGAACACTGTGCTGGTATGTAATTACAATACCTTTTTTAACTTATGAAACTAATTTAACTATTTTTTAGTTTCTTCATAGGTATCATCTGCAAATAATGCAAAACAAGCATAAAATTTAATAACATTAAACTGACATTGAATTCTTGTCAATATAAAGGATGAACACGATTAGAACGTGGGCTATAAAGATTGCCGTTTGGGTTGGAGAACATGAATCTCAATGGCACCGGTCCGGGATTTTTTCGTTTCAAGTAAAGGTTGCTTATTATGGATGTACTATTGTTGAATCTGATTTAGATCTTAATTATTAATGAGGAATTATTTCAAATTAAGTGTAGCGTAGAACAATAATATTGAAATCCTTTTAATGAATAAATTAATATTTTAACTAAAATTTCCCTTTTTTCATTTAGTTTTTTTACTATAATTTTGTGGTAAAATTAGAATTTCTCCCGATCATTCTTCGTAGGTATCAGAATTGCAAGTTCTGCAAAATAAGTATTAAATGTCATGAGCGAAACTAATATTGGATTCTTGTTAGAATAGAGTTAATTTTAAAACTATAAATAGAAAAATAATATTTCTTTTCCTTTACAAAAATTTAGGTTTAAAAAAAAAATTATCAAATCATGATGTGAAATTTTTGAAAAGAAGTAATGAATTCTGAATTAAATATTTGCTATCCTGGCTTGGGGAAATTTTCTATTTCAATAATTTTAACGTCTCTTTAAACTATTTACATTAAAATAACTTAATATTAAGATAAAAAATATTTGTATTATTCATCAAAATTCACTCTTTTCTTAATCTATAAAATATTAAATTTCCTATTTATGGGAAAACGTGCAAACTTTCCCAATTCCACTTCTAAGATGTTTATTTTAAATAACACTGTTATAGTACAGACCTAGTGAAAGAATCGTTAAATTTCCGAATCAAGAAAGGTAAGAATGTCTGGTTCAAAATTCTAAACTCATGCCAAATCAAAATTTCCCATGTCTATGCTGTAGACGACACGACAAAATTTGTATTGACGGGAATAACCGGGAATGTCTCACTAGTTTCGAGGAGGAGGGAATAAAGCCGGGAATGTCCCCAAATGGTGGCATAAATTCACCCACATTAATAAAATTGTAAGGAGTAATTTCACCTCTAGGTACCAGAATGGGGTGTAATAGTAGATAGCTCTTTGTAGTACATCAATTAGTTTTGTCGCATCAGTAATAAATGATTGCAGAAAATTACTATTATTAAAACTAATCATCATAAGTACTTAGACTTGATAATTGCTGACATCTTTATGAACATTTTACTTAATTCAAATCCTTAAATTTGTTTTCAGCGGATTCCGCCGATTCCTCGAATGCGGAGAGAAACTAACCGAAAGAAAGTGCGGACGTGAAGCAGTTGAAATGGGCCAGACCATTGCTGAACTCGCTGTCACCGAACTCCCTAATGTTGTCTGCCATTCTTTCGACCCCAACAGCAATTCTTGCAAAGCACTTTTGCCACCAAAGGGATCCACTCCGAAGGGTACCCAGTCCAGCTCTCAGTTGGCTCGCCTTCTCGCCACAGCTTTGGGTAACTAAGAAAGATGTGAGGAAGTCACCAGAGGACATGGACTTGAGCATCGGTGATCCACATAGAATTGAACACAGCCCTAAATGAGATCGCATAAAAAAAATGTTTAATGATCACCGCTACGCTTCCTGTAAACAATAACTTTGTCTTCTAGGTCATCTGCTTCTGGGCACGTATTTATTCCAAATATGATCTACTATTAAGAGATCATTCAATTATCCACAACTTCCAAGAGATTTCTTTTTTTTGCTCCTGTCTTGAAATTATTCGTAAATTTGATTTACTTTAAATCTGGCATCTTTGCCATTCATTCTTAAAAAACAAAACTTTGTATTATAATCTTCATAAACTATAAAAATTCAGATACATTTTTTTTAAAATTAATTACTTCAATAAAAGAAATGGTATTTATAAACATAAGCAAGTAAAGGATTCTGAATTTCATGAAAGAATGGTCTCTTTATTGTAAGAGACATAACTGAAGTTTAAGTATTGCGAAATAAACAGTTTTCTGTTATAGATTTTAAGTTTATAATACGAAAACGCACAAGGCAATTTTAGATTTGGATTTGATGGAAATAATTGATTGCATTTAATTATTTTAAAAATGTTTATAAACTAGGAAATTTCAGAAGTCCTTGCTTAGAAGACAATGATTTCAAATTATAAACTGTGAATAGAAGTGATTTTTAAACACTTGTAATTTACTTTAAAAAATGTTTAATGAAAAAAAAGCTGCTCATTTATACTTGAAAATTGAAAATCTTAATTAAAATTTTTATTGAGATAAGTGAAATTAGAATTTGAGAATTTAAAATAATTAGTTTTTATGAGTAGCTAAAATAAAAAAAATGGTTTTTGATTTATTAGTAATTTAGGGTTTAAAAATTTGAAAATTTCATTTCATTCAATTTCAATTTCAAAATCTTATTATTATCATTTAACTGAAATTATATTTAATACGTATCAAGAAAATTAACATTATTTAAAACTAGTATTATCAATTAAAGAAATTTATTTTTTACGATATGCATTTATATTTTGAAAATTTAATTATGACAGGTAGCAATTGTCTTTAAATAATGCAAATGTGAGGCTGGCATTACTAAACAAAAAGCATTGATTGCATTTGAGTTTAATATTTTCAGTGATCAAAAATGATCATTTTGTGATTTATATTGTCAATGTATTTTCATGTTACGATATTTATTGGAAACAAAAGACTGTTTTTGAACTGATAAAATCTGTTTTGTATTGTATCTGTAAATAAAATTTTTAAAAATCCATGCTATCTTTTTTTTGTGCACAAAACTACTTCGATAAAAATATTTGTATATATTTTTTTATTTATCTTGCTTTTATTTCTATTAATATTTAATAGTTAATAGAAATAATTAGAAATTCATAAAATTAATTTTTTGAACACAGACAAATTTGAACAAATATGAAGGTAGGTCATCTTAAAGTTGATATGATGGATTTTAATTTAATAAATGTTTATGTTTTATTCAAATATTTGAGAAGAAATTTTAATTCACATTTAATTCCAGCATATTTCTTGGATGTAATAAATATTTTTTTCAATACAACGTTATTAGAATTAACAATTTAAAAATGAATTATTTCTGGCAATCATAATGTTTACTACAAATTTAAAATTTAGATTTTGAAATATCAAGTCACAAAGAATAAAATTAAAATTTTTGATGATGTAAGGAGCTAAATAACATTTTGTCTGATAAATGTCACAAAAAATAACATAGTTCCAGTATTAAAAATGTTAGTAATTTTAAGAAAAATTCTTATATAAAAAATGAAGTATAATTTAATAATTTATTATGCGTGTGAAATTTTAAAATCTACAATTATTTTCTACAATTTTTATTATTCACTTATCGCTTATTTTTGTAATTTTATATATACGAAGGTTTTTTTTTGTTTTAAATTTAATTAAACCAAATACCAAATAGCGGAAACAATAGTTCCATTATATGTTATGGGAAAATGAATAAACTGATATAATAAAAATCCTTTTTACTTTATTTTACAAATTTATACTTTAATTTTCCTTTTCAGAAACTTTTATCTTTACTTTTAAATTTTATGTTAGCCTTCTGGTAACTGCATTTATTTGCTAAATATATCTACAAACGAAAGACTTTCTTTATTATCAAAGCTATTAATGGGGTAATATGCAGTTTTTTATACTATTTGTTCAACAGTTTAACTAAATATTGTCATAAGACATTCAATTCCTTGAAACATTTTGATTCATTTGAATCTAGGAACGATTACTTAACAGTTCAGCAGACTCTCGCTTCTTCAATGGTTGCATATGCCTAACATCATTTTGATCCCTTCTTTTGAATAATTTATTCGCTTCCCATTTAAACCACAATTTTTTTTTAAACAATGAAATAATGTGTTGGCAAAAAAGATGAAGAAGAAACGAATAAACAAATAATCAAAACAAAAACCTACAAAATCAGTTCATGAATTTCTAAGTGGTTATTATATTTAATTAAAACTGAAATATGCCTTTATATTATTGAAATATGTTAAGCTTAAAAAAAAAAAGGTTAATGATAGTTTGGATGTTGAATTATCTTTAAATTACCCACCCACATCATTATCGCTGAAACAATATTTATTTTACACATCAAAAACTGTTAATTCTGGAAGAAATTATATTGTTAAAGGTGAATCATGGTTATACTTTCAGTGCATGAATTTGCCTTTCGAAAGGTTGCTTTGAATCCATCTTTTGGTACAATTATAAAATACAAAAAAACGAAAAAAATCGGTACAGTAATAATAATCGGCCAAATTAAAAAAATATTACATCTAATAAATGAACAATCTAGCTCTAACTTTTTGAAATAATATTGGTTTCGTAGGAATTTGAATTTTTCTTAATAATTTGTTACCATTAGGACCATTTACCAAGACATTTTGAGTATTAATCGTCGGTTCTGACGTCTAATGACTTCAGAATATATTTAGACATGTTGAATGATGCGAGGATTGTTATGATATAAGTATCACGATATTTTGAATTCCATTCTGCTTTTAGATTAAAAAAAAAACTTTAACATTTTTGTTTCTCCTGTAGTACTCAAGAAGATCTAATAAAATTTATAGTTTGCAAAATTTTAACAAAATTTTAAATAATCGATCAAAATGAATAAAAAACAAGGTTGAAAATCCAACACACTAATGTGTTAAAGTCAGCTTTCGCAATAAGAGTCACTCATGCATATTTATTTTAAATAAATATGATAGATCGCTTCGAAACTCAAGTATTTAATACTTCAATATATTCGAAAATACTCTACTCTAAAAAATTATTTCAGATGCCAATTGTATGTGAGTATTCACTTTCTTAATTTATTGAATTTGTCTGTGCTCTTCCGCATATCTGACTCATAACCATGCATCAATTTCTTTCGAAAACTTTGCAGTTTAACCAGATACATGTCGTGTTTAATGTTTAATCAACGATATCTTTTCTATGCATGGGCAGACAGTTTCCGCCTTTCAATTAAAATTTTTCTACATTTCTAAAATTTCTACTAAACAATAATTTTCCTTGAAACATAAAGCTTTCGAAATAAGATTAATCTAATTTTATGCAAAACTTTAGAAAGAACGAATGAGTTTTGAATGAGAATGAATGAATGAAAGAGAATGAATTACAAACTTCTGTAATCAAAATATTTATGTTTTTCAATCTATTTCAGTTATCTGTTATGATAAATAAACTATATAAAATTAGAGCAGGCAATAATAATCCAATTGCAATTTGCGAAATTTTAATTTCTGGAAAAAAGGAATCCAAGGAATCATTAAGTTATGTGTAGCTGATTCCCAGTAATCCGAATCAAAATAAATGAATGTTATAAATTCGGATTACTGACAATTTAAATTAAATGGAACTTACCACTGAAAAAATGCACTCGAAAATATGCAAAATTCCAATACAAAATCATTATAATGACCAAAATATAGAAAATTGTAAATGAAAATTTATTTCATGTGCCATCACATTTACTTGAGTTTAAGGCGAAAAAAAGAAGTTTATAAAAGTTTGGAAAATGCTTTTCTTTGCAAGCTATTAAAAAAAATAAAGCATTCAGTAGTAAAGCATCAATTTGCTGCTTCATGAATCTAGGACAACATTTAAGTTTCAAGTTTTGAATCAAATTTTTTTTTTATCTTTTTATCTAAAGAAATATACACTAAATTTTATTTATTTAAATGTTCCAAATTAAACGCTTTACTTGAACATAATGACGTATTCGTCAGACAAGATCGTATGTTACACGGCAAAACACTCCTACCACAAGCAAAATCGACTAGTCAAATGAAGGCAAATGGAGAAAAAAAAAAAAACATTCAAAAGAAGATTTAAGCAACAGAAGAACAAGTTTCAAGACCATACTGAACAAGGAAAAAAAAATGAGCTTCCTCTAAAAACTGGTACCTGGTTAACCGGAACTTGAATTATTAAGAATTTAAGGAATAAAAAACATGCTTACTATAAGATAATAGTTATTTGTAATTTTTGTGAACTTCCTGGAATTCAATTAGTAAATATTACCATCCTTCTTTCGTTAATTTATGTCATGGGATCCTTATAGAACAAAATTTAATTCGCTGTCATTCCGCTGTCCTCACTAACGAATAACTAAAGTCAAAGCGTGAAGCATTAACAAAAAGAAAAGAAAAGAATATTTTATTTTTGTGATTTGTTTTAAATATAGTCAATCATTCTATATCGGTTTTAGGAAATAAATTAACAGAAATAAACTGAATTTTCAAATAAAAATTGAATAAAAATAGAAGACATACAAATCTTTAAAACAGAATGTCTAAAAATTTTAAAATTTAATAGAAAAACTCTGATTTAATGTCAATTTTCAAAATAAAATCTGAAATAATTGGCGTATTATACAGTTGCATATTTGCCCTCTCTAAATTCTCAAAATTGTCTTCAATGCCTAAGCAATTAATAAACGAGTGTAAAAATTTGAAATCTTAACTTAATTTTAGGATTACCCTGTATTTTTTATAAATATGGACTTCGAAAATATCACTTTTCGACATCTCTATCACCTTTACGCAAAATAATAAAAAAATATGTTTCATAATACCTATCCTTTGATAAATTATTTTCATCAAACAGATAGGCAGGTGCAGAGCAAACTACTTAGAGAAACAATAAGGATGGATGAAACTTTCTCATGGGAAATATGCCTGAGGTCCTACATTGCCTAATCTTCGATTCCCTCCCTCCCCTGTCATGTGCAACTCTCACTTTATCTTGCATTTAAGGGGACAGAACGTTCCTCCAACTAATTAGATTGCATGCTACTTCCAGCAGAGCACATTTCTCAACAGCTTTGATCTATCTCTATACTTATTAATCAATTACATTTCCTCAAGTCATTATTCATCGTGGAATTTCTTTAGTAATTCAACGATTCGAGTTCTTTAGTAATGATGTTGAATGTTGAAATTACGATAGAAGGAGAATCTTTTGATAATATGCATTTGAGCAAAAAAATTGCATTCATTTCTTAAACCTTAATAACTAAAAGTTATGAGGCAATATATATGTATATATAGATATATATATTTTACTCTATTTTTTTAGTTAGATGAAAAGTAAATGAGTAACGAAATTCTAGGAAATTTTTGCTATACGAATTCCATATAATAGTGATATTTTAAAGGATATTTTATGTTATTTGACACTAATTCAAATTTAATTATTTAGACTAACTCAACTGCAATATATTTATCTACATTTCACCCTCTCTCTCTCTCTCTCTCACACTCATATATATTTATATATATATATTTATATATATATATATATATATATATATATATATATATATATATATATATATATATATATATAGGTAGATAGATAACATATATATAAGACAGAGATGGAGAGATGTAGTGTTAGATATTGCAGTTGGGTTGTATAAATAATTAAATTTGAATTAATCTTAAATAACGTAATTTTCATAAACAATCATAATTATTTGGATTTCGTAGAACTGCATTTTCATTTCTTATTTAAAAAAGAGTTAAGTATGTTATGCAAACACACATTAATTATGAATAGGGAATTTTCTCATTCAAGAATAAATATTTGCTTATTTTGGCAGAAAAATGTCCTTTATTTAAAAAAACAAACAAAAGGAAATGTTTTCTCAGCAATATCCTTGCATGTGTAATGAAGGAAAAGAAATTTACAAACAAATTAAAATTTAAAAATATAATTCCGGAAATGTTTTGAGTAGAACAACTTCCCACGTTCTTGAGAGCGTTCCAAAATATTTATCTTCCATAGAGTGTAAATTAAATAAATGTAAAATAAACAAATAAATATGTCGACATATTTTCAAAGAAATATGTCGAGGCACATTAAAATTAATATTATTTAAATTATTCGTAATCTTATTTTGTGAGCAGTGCTAGCTTTTTATCTTATTCCAATTAAAAATGATTACACCTTAATTTAAAACTGGTTTTTTTTTTTTCAAAGGTATAATTTTAAAGACATGAATTTCGAAAATATCAATATTGCTTTGGAATTTGGTATATTACAAGTGTCCAAAAAGTAAGACCAATTTTCATTTTAAAATATCCGGGGCTTATGGAATTTCAATTTTTTTTTTTTTTTAAGTTGCTGGCACTGTCCTTGACAACTGTGTGAAATTGGACTTCAAACTATTCATCAGTGTTTGAGTTACGCTTGACTTTGTGAGACGCTAAAAGCGATACCGGCGATTTTTGAAATGTCTGAATTAATTGAGCAAAGCACTTGCATTCAATTTTGTTTGCGGAAACGTATAGCATGTTGCAGAAGACATTTGGTGAGCATTCCTATATCGGAAAGAAATGTTTAGAAGTGGTAAAAACATTTCAAAGAAGACAGAGATCGCGTTGAAGACGAAGAGCCCTCTGGTCGATCATCAACTTCAACCGACGAAGCTCCAAAATTAAAGATTTGGTGCTTGCAAGCGGTCGATTTACAATTAGAGATCTTCCTGATGATGTTGGAATTTCAAAAGGATCGGCCAATTCCATTTTGGGCCTCGATTGGTACCAAAACACTGAATGTGTCAGCTCCCACTGCGTTGATTCTTCGTGACCTTTTCGCCAAAAATGAAACCCATATCGTTCCACAATCACCGTATTCACATCGTACGACTTCTGGATATTCCCTAAACTCAAAAGACCACCCCGGGGATACCGTTTTGAGTCGATTGAAGAGATTCGACGTGAATCGCCACGAGCTTTGAAGGCCAGTTGGATGACTTTTAGTATGCATTGAGATTGAAAAACAGTTGGCATAAGTGCATTGTGTCCTGAGGGGATTACGTTGGAGGCGATGAAATAAATTTGGAAGAATAAATAAAGAGGTTTTGAAAATAATAAAAAATTGTCTTTTAGGGCACAGTAATAAATAAACACTTCAACATTGTTGTCTAGGAAAGTTGAAGACAGTACAGCTTTCTGGAAGGATGTTCAGTGGTAAATGATTCACCTTATCTGGAGAAAGCATGAATAGCATATTGTACAATAAAAGAATAAAGATATTGGAAAGTATCCGACTTTGATTGATGCTCGATACTTTCCAATATCTTTCGCCCAATTTACTCGTTATTTACGTTGAGCAGATTATTAGTGATGTCTAACCCTCTTTTAGTATTCTGGCCAGTGCTCAGTGTCGTGATGGGAGAAAATGAATAATTGGTTAAAGTAATCTACTTTATTTTCAATGCACTATTTTAATACACAAAAACACTTTTGTATACTTTTTATTAAGAAATGCATGAAGCATTTATGAATGTTATTGCTTCAATTTCTTCATTAGAAATAAATCTTCATCTTCGAAGCACTGCTTCAAAAGAAATGAAAGTAGAATAATATTAATTGCACTTTAACAGCTGAAATATTAATTATTTTGCCCAATGACCAAATATAATTATTGTTACTAAAGTCAAATAAATATTCTTTTTTATATTATGATACATTAAAAACGAAATATAACAAAAATAAATACATAATGTAATTTCTGTGGCATTGCATTAGTTTTTCAATTATTTTAATGGCTCTTTTATGTTTCACTCCAAAACTTCAAAATCATAAATATCTATCATCATATTCTATGATTATAGAATGTGATGATAGATATTCATAGATATTCATTCTTAGATAATTCGATAGATATTCATCTATCTATCATCATATTCTATATTTATATTAGTTAAAAATTTCCTACTTTTAATTAGCTGAAGTTTACAACAAGGTATTTTGATATTTTGGGACAGCAACATTTATCACAAATAAATATCTTGTTGTCCCAAAATATCAAAATATTCAAACAAACGTATGCTTTTTAATATACTTTAAATCGATTTTTTTTTTTTTAATAACTTAGGTCTATAACATAAGAAGAACTGTTTGATTAATTATTTTAAAATTACTTTGCTATCCATGCCAATTTTCAATTACAATTGTACTAACTGTAGTAGTTCGGTTAAAAGATTTCTTACATTTAAAAAATCAGAAAAAAAATTTCACAAAAAATTAAAAATGCCTTGGAAACTAATTTGCATGTATATTTACATATCGTATAACTCAAACAATTGGTTCCCAAACTTATGTGCCCTACTATCCCCCTTTCAGGAAAAAAAAAATGACTCTGTGCCGCCCTGGAAATCTACTTCCTTTAAATCAGCAAACTCATTAGTTAAAAAGAATCAAAGATCAGCATATAAAGATTAAGATTTCTTTTGAGAGCCATGAACCATGCTTTTGGGTGTCGGTTTGAACTAGCTATTAACATTAAGCTAAACCAGTTATCCTAATAATAATAAACTTTTTTTGTCGATAAAAATATTTTTACATTACAGTAAAAATATGGCAAAAAAAAAACTTTTATATAAACAATGACATTGCATTTCCTTGGAAAGTTTGGATAAGTCAGGTCTGTATGTCGCTATCGTTTTCAATCCAGATTCCAGATATTTTCTCAATTTATTTTGAAGGAAAATGCTTGAAAAAAGATTATTATCATGAATACGTAGAGCCAAAGACAACGAATGTTAATTTTTTCACTGATGATATAAGTCAGTATTACTATTCCATATTACCATTCCTATTCCTCTTTCTCAAGTCTTTCAAAGCAGATCATTTTAGCTGTGAACTAAAATCCCATATATTTCTTTCAACTTTTCTTTATCAACATTAAGTAGTTCAAATTTGAGCTCCATAATTTTTGGGGTTTTTAACTTCAGAAATTGCATTTCAAAAATGCTAATATCAATATTAGCCTCTTGACGACCTTGGCCACAAACGTAGACATTTAGATTTTTATAATTATAACTGCTATCATTAATAAAAAGAACAAAAATTTTAATAATAAATCATTTATGACAGAATCTCTCAAATACAAATTTTATCATATGGTGGCACTGATTAGACTGGCAGTTAGGATATAAAAATAGCATAAAGTAGCGTTTCAACTGTCAGTGTTGTTGCATTATTTGAACAAAGCGTTAATATTTATAAAAAATAATACCAGATATATTAAATAACACCAGATAATTAAATTTTAGGAATTAATGCTCTGTATACTAATGAATAATTTTTTTCTGGAATGTATGAAATGATGAATATGAATTTCATTTATAAATTGCTATTAATGCTCAGTGGGCACAAATGTGGACTTTATGGTTTTTGAAGTATTTATATTGCTTTTCCCGTTTTATTTCTTTTCGAATTCCTATTAATAGAAAAGGAATAAATAATACAATAAAATAAAAAATATAAATAAATAATACATTAAATAATAAAATAATACATTAATAATTGTCCCTGAAGAGAATACAATGAGAACAATCAATTCTATTAAGTCAGCGTTGAGAAGTTTTTAACAAAGCCCAGCATTGCTATGCTATTTCTGAATTCTTGAAACTTCTGAAGAAAGTTTAATTCATATTTAAAATTATTGTTTTAAAATAGTAGGCGTCAATTACAGTATTATTTTCTTGGCGATCTTTCAGCAAGTCTGGAAAATGAATTAATGTTTCTCTTCCAAAACCCTGAGCAAAAAGAATGATTTGTTTTTGAATTAAAGGACTTCTTCCAATATCAAAAATTATGTTACCTTTCCCCTGCAGATTATTTAAATGAGATGTAACATGTATCATGAAATGAAATTTTTAGATCCACTAGTTAGTTTAGGGTAGCCTTCTAAAAAGAGAAACGCTCAATTTCTAATACCAGGAAGCGAAATGTTTCAAAATATTTTCCTTTTGAAAGCCAACGTACCTTATTACGTAAGCTGCGGAAGATCAGCATATCCATTATCGATTTAAACCTGTTCTTTAATTTGGAGATGATAATTGAGCTTTAGCTACAACTGAGTTGATAATCTTGATCACCAATGCAATAACATTAAACATTACTTCTGTAAATTCTACGCACAACCCAACTTGATGGATGGTGATTTGTAACCAAAGATGTAATTATTTTCCTTCATGATAGAAACAAAATCTTTTTCTCTCTCTGATCATATTTAATGCCCCAATTATTGAAATTGAAACGATTTTATCGAGGGTAATATGTTTCACCATGCATTCAATGAAAAAGCATTTGTAAATTCCGTCACTTGTTTGACTTTCCATTGAGAGTAACCCCAAAAGTTCTTCTTTTTGACTCGTAAATGAAATAAATCGAACCAAAAGTGAATCCATGGTGTATCATTTATGTCACAAACAGACTTAGTAGACCGTGGTGACACTTTAATTTAAAAAAAAAAATTCTACCTTGTTTTTAAAATCCTAGAGCAGCATTTTGGATGCTTTTATAAAACAATTTTTATGTATTCACCATCTATGTATGGATTGCTTCTCTTACCTATCATTATTGTTGAATGATTGCATCCAATAATTAATAACTCTTAACTTTTAGTTAGTGTTAAGAGTTATTAATTATTGGTGGTTGTGTTCTGAAGGTTAGTTCTGAAGTTCCTCAACTGGTTTCTTCCTCGCATCACTTGCGAATTATTGATTGCCAAATGATGCGTGTTTAGTTGTTAAGTGTCTTGAAAAAAAAAACAGGTTGGTAATCCATTTCAGTTTTTGTATAAACGCAAAAGATTCGGTCCATTCAACTTTAAATTTACGGTTTTCTTCCTTTTTGCTTTGCGGCCACGTCAAATAAGTGGCATATTAAAATACGTTTCATTTTATAACAATAAAAAGCAACAACATAAAATTATAACAACTTATTATATTGATGCCAAAGCTGGTTAAAAGATACAAACAGATTAATGCGCCGAAGTGTGTATTCTAGTCACTAGCGTGAGACTTTTCGGCAAGCCAGGCCCTGACATTGTACACACTGATGAACAAGTTGTGAGTGGCGTGCTATCGCTTAACTCGTGCGTGTGCCTCTTCTACGCCACATAACGCACTCTACCTACGTTGAACACGACCGACACCTCACTCAGTGATCGATTCAAAAATCGATTCTTGGCACAGTTGCACTAAAGGGACTAAAAAAAACTGATGTTTGGTGACCACTAGCTTAAGCGAACAAACATAATTAAACATGGTATATGCCTAAAAAATTTAATTTGTGTTAAACACACGCTGGATATCATCATTTCAATGTTAGTGGCTTTAACCTATTTATAATATTATACTTTCAATAAGTCGTTACAAACACATATGTTTGTAGATGTAATCTAGACTCAATGACTACCAATATTCAATGACTGCCAACACGCTTGTCTACCAATACTCCCTTGTGAAGACCTACCCGCAAACATAATCATCGATAGGCAATAGTTTTCATTATGTGTGATAAATAATGTTAAACTATGTTTGCATTAAGGTGAAACATGTATGAATCGTTTTTTTTTAATTTTTTTTTATTATCATTCTCTTCCTTTCTTATGATTTCACTGCCCTCTAAATTTTATTAAACGCCCTCCAAATAAATCAGAGGCTACTATCACCACTTTATCAGACCACCGTTCTCTAGACAGAGATATATCCAATTTTGGGAATCAGTGGCCAAACTTGTCAAAGCTGAAATAATATATGGTGATGTAGGCCGTTAACAAATTAACAGAGGATAATGACGCTCAGACGATGCATTTCTGCTATAAGATTAAGAAAACAAAATTATTTTCACATTTTTCACGCAATGATGTAAGCATTTTTATACATATATTTTTATACGTATTTGTATTTTTATACAGTATAATAACATCTATAAATAACAATTTTCTGAATTTAATATGACGTATAACAAGTGTCGTAACAATAGGGTGGTAAAACAGGCAAATTGCCCGAGCAGGCAGTCTATGAGTACAGGAAAGGCCTAAAGAATTATTTTACAAAACAAAGTAAAACTTATTAATTCTGTATTTAATAAAAGTAAGTTACTAAAATGATAAAAAGTTGTGCACCAACATTTTGAACGTATTCATTTGTATGAAAAATACTTCGCATCTGGTAGTAATAGTAATAGAAATAATTACTCACTGGTAATCTCGATTCTAAGGACTTCTCAGATATATAATTCGTAATTAGGTACTTACAAAATACACTCATGTCCATAAATTAAGGATAATGAAGTTCAGGCAAAGAAAGAGACAGAAGCAAAACAAATTTGACTTATTTGTAAAGTCTATTTATTAAACAAAAGGTAAAGAGCAAAAAGGATGCTATATGTTTGACATAATTAATAAAAATTACGATTTTTACTCCTGAGCAAATTTCAAAAAAGAACCTATTTACAAAAAACAGTATAACATGGTTAGTATGATGGTTAATATGGAGTATGTCTCCCGGACGACGCAATACAGGCCTTACAACGCCTAGGCATGCTGAGTATAAAATTATCAATCTGTCTTGGGAAATATTACACCACTCATCAAGCAATGCCCTCCGAAGTTCCGGTTGACAGGTGGGAGGTGGTTGACTGGCTGCAATTCGTCAGCATCCATGGTGCCCCGAAACAAACGTGCATGTTGTTCCAGAATGACATCCCGATAGATGTGGCCTGTCATCGTTACACTCTGAACATGCAGGTCAGTTCTGGAACCAAGAATAATTCCTCCCCAAACAAGCCATCCTGCACCACCGTAACGGTGTCGTTCAATGGTGTCTCTTGGTGGTAACGGGTACCTGGCGCTCTCCATATGAAAGTCCGGCGAGAATAAGACTGCAAACTAAACCTGGACTCGTCGGAAAAACATCACACAAGACCACTGTTGCGGTGTGCACAATGCATGCTCTCTACTCCAGGTTAATCGCAGGCGACAGTGAGTTGCGGTAAGTGGAACATCTGACAGGCCTACGAGCATGACCAATGTGCCCTAAGCGTCTGTATACAGTCTGCTTTGAAACCGTCGTACCGGTAGCTGAAGACAGCTGACGAGACAGGTATGATGCTGTGCTCCGTCTGTTTCTTTTGGCAGTAACTGCTAAATACCGGTCCTCATTCGGCGTTGTAACTCGGGGGCGACCTGTGCTGTAACATCTACTCACATTACCATCATCTTGGAATCGTTGCCAAAGCCTGGAGATGACACTCTGGGAGATTCCAAGTTCCTCGGATACTTCCAGCTGGGTACGTCCACATTCCAGTCGTCCGATAATTCTTCCACGTAAAAATCATCCAAATGCTTCCTTTTGCCATAACTATGCGGTTATTGCATTGAAAGGCTTTAAAGCGCTTGTGAACAATTTTACTTCTTTGCCACCATTCCTTATATACCCCTCTCTTACACTCTCGGCATTGTGACGTACTATCCGCGCCATCTGGTGGTTTCTTGTAATTTGCATATTTTTCTTCAAGATGTGTGTGATAATTCTACAGGTGAAATTTTTATTTTAGAGTTCAATTTCTGTGTGATTCTGAATTATCCTTTAATTTATGGACATGAGTGTAAAAGTGTGCCTTCTCGCTGCCACCCCTTCCCATGTACCGCAGGGGCATTTTTAAATTCACTTGTTAGGAAATTCCCCTGATTCTTCAATAGGCGCTGACAAAATTAGAAATGAGAATCCATGCGCCACTATTATATTACTTTTTCTTTCATCGGATCTGCGGCCTGTTGTGAAGTTAATTAGTTGATTGTGAAAATAGTGATAAAACTGATCATTTTAATTCAATAACACCTTTGAATTAAATGTTCATAGCTTCAACTAAAAATAATGCATATTTTAGGTAGTACTTTATTAAGAAGAAATGATAATGTTTTGCATTGAGGGGCCCCCATGCAAAAAATTTGTCACGATGGTTCCCTCAGATGGTATAGTGCGGCCTGATGGCCAATTGGTCTTTGGTGCCCCAGACTTCAACTTAGATGGCATAGATGTTTGTTAGTGGTTCGAAATCCACGTGAAGCTGTAGGACCCAGTATAATTAACCACAAGTTTGCACAAAATGACCGTAGGGCGACAAACCATTTCACTGTGTATAAAATTCACTTAATCATAAAATATCTCCTTTTAACAAGAACTTAAAAATTTTTAACGATAATATTTCAATAATCTGCTATCAAAAATATCCAAAATAAAAAAAAAACAGTAAAATAAACATAAGTTTTAAAATGTGTAAAATCAGACTTTGAATAGTGTTTGAATTTATAAGCACGTTTCGATAGTAAACGAATGTAACGATTTAACAAAAAGATCGAAAAATATTCGATTCGAATAATAATTTATAGAACTCTGATTTCGATTCAGCACTACACCAATTTAAATTATTTATTACTTACAGATTAAATATTTTTTGCAATAAAGTTTTTGTTATAAACATTACATTGCTAAAAAGGGTATCATTCCATTTTGTTATGTCTGCAAGTTATCGTCTGTAAAATGAGTAACTCTAAATGAGGTCAGTGGTTCACCAGTATCATCGATAGTTCTTGTTTCGTTTAGAATATTCTGATTCGAATTCTTTTTCTTTGTTTCACTTTCTTAAACTCATCCTCTAAATCTCAGGTTATTACGGGTACCGACTATTGGATTGCATTGAATTGTGTCATTCTCATGAGGAAGTATTTTGATCAGGAAGTCCAGGTGTCTTATAGAAAAAAATATTGCTCAATCAGCTTATAAATTATTATTTTTATAACCATAACTTTATGTTGCAGAGAGTTTGTTTGAGTTTTGTTGATGTTTAAAAAACAATCCTTATTTGATATGCGATTTATCTAAGCATTTCGTTGAACGTAACAGCCAGTGCCATGATTCAAATTTTTTGAATCAATTTAGGCTTGAATAAATCCGTAAAAAGAATATCCTTTCTAATTATTGTTTGCGATAAAGTTTATTCAAGAAATCTAAATCTGGTTAAGTGAATATATAAGTGAATTTACAATTTTTTTTTTCTCTTTCAGCATTTATAATTCTTTTCTGATGTATGATTTTTCTAATGTTCCTGATTTTTTTTTTTATTATAAAAGTACATAAATATGTTCAGGTGAAGAATTGAAAGGGATCTAAACATTAATTGAATTTAAAATAGATTTGATTTAAGAATACATAACTTGAATTCTAATAGATGCTACATAATCACAGAATCAAGTAGTCTTTAACTGAATGGTAGCCAGAGAAAGATTATTAGCACTGTGCATTTGCTAATGCACAAGTTGAAAAAATACTTTTGTGAGTATTTTCAGGACCTGTGTAGCAGAAATAACAGATATTTACACTAAGCAGTGATAAGAGAAGTTTACAACAGTTGCCTTTATCATCATCGAGGTTCCTCGTTTCTAAAATTAATGACTACAATCTGCGTCTATAATAGCGCCAATGAACTTGAGCCCAGCTATACACTAATTCTATATTATCAATGGAAACCCAGTTTTAAAATAATCAGTCTCTGATTCATTTCAAAAAAGAAAAAAAAAAAAATTTACTGTAAAATCATTATTTTGAAGTTTACGTAAAAATATAAGTCAAAAACAATACTTTGAATATCCTGATAATTAATTTGCTAATGACATTAAAACATTTGCAACATTTTCAAACATTTGCAATAGTAGAAATAATGGAAACTCACACCAAGTAGTCCGATAGTGATAAGATACGCTTACAACAGTTGTCTTTATCAGCATCGAGGCTCCTTGTTTCTAAAATTAATGTCTTCAATGTGCACCTACAATGACGCTAATGAATTTGAACCCAACTATACACTAATACTGGAAAGAGGAAAACAATACTTTGAATATCTGATCACGATACTAATTACTAAGCTATTAAAATTAAAAGAGCGAAAGAACTCTTTTATCATTTACATTTGATTTAAGAATATATAAATGGAGTTCCTAACAGGTGTTGCATAATCACTGAATCAAGTAATCTTTTTCGAATAGTAACCAGAATGAGATTATTACCAAGATGCATTTGTTAATGGGCAAATTAAAAACATTGCTTTTTGGGAGTATTTTTTAAAAAGCATTTCAATAGCAGAAATACTGGAAACTAACACCAAGCAGTTCGATATACCAGGAGTTCGATACACCGTGATAAGAGACGCTTACAACAGTTGTCCTTATCATCATCGAGTCTCCTCTTCTCTGAAAGTAATGACTACGATGTGCTCCTACTATGCCGCCAATGAACTTGAGCCCAGCTATACACTAACTCCATATTATCAATGGAAAACCAATTTTAAAATCCCCAAACTGTGATTAATTTCATCAGAAAAAAATAATTTACTGTAAAATCCTTATTTTGAAGTTCACATAAAAATTTAAGCCAGTAAAATTAGTACTCTGACTATCCTGTTCACA
Source organism: Caerostris extrusa (assembly GCA_021605095.1). Lineage (NCBI taxonomy): Eukaryota > Metazoa > Arthropoda > Arachnida > Araneae > Araneidae > Caerostris > Caerostris extrusa. The sequence goes on along the minus strand of BPLR01012896.1, from coordinate 5,719 downwards.
ATACTTATTACTAAGCTATCAGACCAGCTATTTGAATGAAAAGGGCGAAAGAACTCTTATAATTTACTTTTGATTTAAGAATATATAAACTGAGTTTCCTGACAGGTGTTGCCTAATCACTGAACAACCAATGGTTAATATGGTTACCCAAATATGGTTACCCAAATTAATAATGGTTACCTGAATTAGATTATTACCACGGGGCATTTGGTAATGGAAAAGTTAAAAACATTGCTTTTTGAGAGTATTTTCAAGCACTTTCAATAGCAGAGATAATTGAAACTTACATCAAGCAGTTTGATATTGATAAGATATGCTTACAACGGTTGTCCTTATCATCATCGTGGCTCCTCGTTTCTAAAAGAAATGTCTACAATGCGCTCTTGCTATGACGCCAACGAATTTGAGCCCAAGTATACACTAACTCTGGAAAGTGGAAACTCTGTCTTATCTCTATCAGTGGAAACCTAATCTTAAAATCATTGAAAGTTCATATAAAAATTTAAATGACTTAAAAACAATACTTTGAATAACTGGTCACAACACTAATTACTAAGCTATTCAAATTAAAAGGGCGAAAGAATTTTTTTATCATTTACTTTTGATTTAAGAGTATATAAATTGAGTTTCCTAACTGTTGCATAATCACTGAATTGATGGTTAGAAATGGTTAACCAAATGGTTACCATAATTAGATTATTACCAAGGTACATTTAGTAATGGACAAGTTTAAAACATTGTTTTTGGAAGTATTTTCAGGGCCTGTATTACAGAGATAATGGAAACTTGCACCTAATAGTCTGATATTGATAAGAGACGCTTACAACAGTCCTTACAACAACTTATCCTTATCATAATCGAGTTTTCTCGATTCTGACATCTATACGTGCAACTTGCACCTTCAATGACGCCAACAAACTTGAGCCCAACTATACAATAACTCTGGAAAGTGGAAACCCAGTCTTATCTCTGGAAACCTAATCTTCAATGGAAACCTAATCTTAAAATCATCAAACTGCCATTAATTTCAAAAGAGAAAAAAATAATTTACTGCAAAATCCTTATTTTGGAAGTTCACATAAAAATTTAAACGACTGACAACAATTTGAATATCTGGTCACAATACTAATTACTAGGGTATTCAAATTAAAAGCGAGAAAGAACTCTTTTATCAATTATTTTTGATTCAGGAATATATAAATTGAGTTTCCTAACAGGTGTTGCATAATAACCACATCAAGTAATCATCACCAGAATGGCCACTACCACAGTGAGATTATTACCACGGTGCATTTGTTAACGGACAAGTTTAAAACATTGATTTTGAGAGTATTTTCAGGGCCTGTATATAACAGAGATAACGCAAACTAGCACAAAGTAATCTGATAAAGATAAGACACGCCTACAACAATATTCCTTATCATCATCGAAAGATTTGAAAGTTACACCAACAAACATGAGCCCGACTATACACCAACTCTACAATCTCGGAAACCCTACCTTAAAAATCATCAATCTGTGATTAATTTTGTAAGAAAATAATAATTTACTGTAAAAATTATTATTTTAAAGTTCATAAAAATTTAAACGAATAAAAACCTTCCTAACAGGTGTTGCATAATAACCACATCAAGTAATCTTCACCAGAATGGCCACTACCACAGTGAGATTATTACCACGGTGCATTTGTTAACGGACAAGTTTAAAACATTGATTTTGAGAGTATTTTCAGGGCCTGTATATAACACAAACTAGCACAAAGTAATCTGATAAAGATAAGACAACAACAATATTCCTTATCATCATCGAGGCTCCTCGGCTTTGAAAGTTATGACACCAACAAACATGAGCTACAAACTCTACAATCTCGGAAACCCTACCTTAAAATCATCAATCTGTGATTAATTTTGTAAGAAAATAATAATTTACTGTAAAATTATTATTTTAAAGTTCACATAAAAATTTAAACGAATAAAAAACCTTCCTAACAGGTGTTGCAAATAACCACATCAAGTAATCTTCACCAGAATGGCCACTACCACAGTGAGATTATTACCACGGTGCATTTGTTAACGGACAAGTTTAAAACATTGATTTTGAGAGTATTTTCAGGGCCTGTATATAACAGAGATAACGCAAACTAGCACAAAGTAATCTGATAAAGATAAGACACGCCTACAACAATATTCCTTATCATCATCGAGGCTCCTCGGCTTTGAAAGTTATGACACCAACAAACATGAGCCCGACTATACACCAACTCTACAATCTCGGAAACCCTACCTTAAAATCATCAATCTGTGATTAATTTTTGTAAGAAAATAATAATTTACTGTAAAATTATTATTTTAAAGTTCACATAAAAATTTAAACGAATAAAAAACCTTCCTAACAGGTTGTTCATAACTTCAGAATGGCCACTGCAGTAACCGTATTTTCAGGGCCTGTATATAACAGAGATAACGCAAACTAGCACAAAGTAATCTGATAAAGATAAGACACGCCTACAACAATATTCCTTATCATCATCGAGGCTCCTCGGCTTTGAAAGTTATGACACCAACAAACATGAGACCGACTATACACCAACTCTACAATCTCGGAAACCCTACCTTAAAATGTCAATCTGTGATTAATGGAAAATAATAATTTACTGTAAAATTATTATTTTAAAGTTCACATAAAAATTTAAACGAATAAAAAACCATTCTTTGAAGTATTTTCACAATACTTTACTAGCTATCAGATTCAAGAACTTTTTTCTTTTACTTTTAATTTTGCGAATATATGATGTCTGACAGATGTTGCATAACACATCAAGTAATCATCACCAGAATGGCGGCTACACACAGTGAGATTATTACCACGATGTCTTTGGTAATGGACAACTTAAAAGAAATTGCTCTTGCAAGTATTTTCAGGGCCTGTATAGAAGAGATAATGTATACACTTCAAGATGTCTGACAATGATAAGAGACATTTACAACAGTTGCTTATCAAATGATTCCCCGATTTCTGACATCAATGACTACAATGAAATGACGCCGACTTGAGTCTATACAATAACTCTGGAAAGTGGAAATCAGTCTTATCTCTGGAAACCTAATCTTCAGTGGAAACCTAAACCTCAGTGGAAGCCTAACTTAAAATCATCATTCTGTCATTAATTTCATAAAAGGAAAAATAATTTATTGCAAAATCCTTAATTAGGAAGTACACACACACACACACAGACACAAAAAACCCGACTAAACGACTAAAAAACAATATTTTGACTATCTGGTCACAATACTAATTACTAAGCTGTTCAAATTAAAAGATCGAAAGAACTCTTTTATCATTTATTTTTGATTTAAAAAAATATAAATTGAGTATCCTAACAGGTGTTGCATAATCACTGAATCAATGGTTACCAGAATTAGATTATTACCGATGCATTTGGTAAGGGAAAAATTAAAAAAGATTGCTTTTGAGAGAGTATTTTCAGGGCCTCTAAAAAACAAAGTTAACGGAAACTAGACTCAAGTAATTTGATAGTGATAAGAGATGTTTACAACAGTTGTCCTTATCATCATCAAGTCTCCTCGATTCTGACGTCAATGGCTACAAAGTGCGTCTTCAATGACGCCAACAAACTTGTGCCCGACTATACAATAACACTGGAAAGTGGAAATCCAGTCTTATCAACAGTGGAAATTTAGTCTTATCTGTATAGTGGAAACCCAGACTTATCTCTACAGTGGAAACCTAATCTTAAAATCCTCAATCTGTCATTGCTTTCATAAGAGGAAAAATAATTTACTGCAAAATTCTTATTTGGAAGTTTAAAAGTTTAAGCCAATAAAAAAAATATTTTGAATATCTGGTCACAATACTAATTACGAAACTATCAAATTAGCTATTCAAATTAAAGGGGCAAAAGAACTTTTGATTCAATTATATAAATTGAGTTTCATAACAGGTGTTGCATAATAAGCGAATCGAGTAATCTTCACCAGAATGGCTACTACCACAGTGAGATTATTAACCATTGCAGTATTTGTTAATGGACGAGCCACACCAATTACAAGGACGAGAAAAACACCTGCGAGGTCGATTTTAATTTCTCGATTTGAGGAAGTACTTAAGCGAGGCAGCACAATGGCCACTCTTGCAGGTCAAAAAGAACAAGAGCACTTTCCTCATGCGAGAGAGAGTTTCGAGAGAGAAAATGATACGTCTCATCCTGCAAGAAAACAACGCCCCAATTTCGCTCTTGCGTCGCTGCAAAGAAATAGAAAATTGAATTATTCAGTCCACTTTCCTTCTGGGTTCTAAATTACGAGGCCTGCGTGGGGATTCTTGGGCAACATAGGTTCCCCTGGAGAAATAACAGGTTGGATCAGGTTTCTGCGATGTTGTATGGAGATATGCAATGAGAATGTATGGTGCTGTTTGGAGTGAAAGTTGAAGGTTTTTTTTGGTTAATAGGCTGAGAATTCAATATTTCATTTAGAACTTGGAAGTGAACTACGTAATTCTGGGTAACCAGTTAATGATAAGCAGTCACTTATGTAAAATATGAACCCATGTAGTTATTGCAATTAAGGTTTTATTTGTACCGATTGGTAGTGAAAGGGGCTAAATTTAATAAATTAGTTATTACTTGGTGTTTAAAGTCCAATATTTATTTAAATTTTGTTGAAAAGTTTCGATATATATATATATTTTTATGCATTTCGATTATGTAAAAAATAAAAATAAGAGAAATTAAACTAATTTCAAACAAGTAATATAAAAAAAAAAAATTTAAAGTCAATTCCTACTTTTTTTCACTCTATTGCAGAAAGTTCTTTATAAATAATTTTTCATTCAGTCTTTTAAGTTTATCTGGCGCCATCTATTGGTAGATATATGCAACTTAAATCTAAAAAAAAAAAAAAAACTAAAATTAATTAAATTTAATTACTAAATTAATATTTGAAAAACTGTATTAACATCAAGTGTCGTCCACTACAAGTTAAAAAAGTATTTGAACTTGATTGGATGAATTAAAAATATTTTATTAAAGATCGAGCATTTGACAAGATATATATAGGGAGAGTGTGAGATAATAGAAGAAATTCAAAAAGAAACCGGATTTCTATTTCAAGTAGATTTTGTATGGTTCAAATAGGTATTCATATATCCAAATAGAATTCAAATAGAGCTAGATTTGGACTATGTCAGATGGGTAACCAATTAATGATAACCATTCACTTATGTAAAATATGTACACATGCAGTCACTGCAACTTAAATTTTATTCATACCAATTTAATATTGAAAGACGAGAAATTTAAGGAATTAGTTATTTCTTGATGTTTAAAGTTCACTATTCATTCAGATTTTGTTAAAAGTTTCAATGCATTTTTATTTTTAATGGATTTTGATTGAGTAACAATAAAAATAAGAGAAATTAAACTATTTTCAAAAAAAGGAAACCAGGTTTCAATTTCAAATAGAGTTTGTATGGTTCAAATAGGTATTCCTGTGTCCAAATAGAATTCAAATAGAGCTAGATTTGGACTATATCAGTATGGGTAACCAATTAATGATGAACATTCACTTATGTAAAAATATGTACCATGCAGTTATTGCAACTAAAAAGTTTTATTTGTACTGATTAGTATTGAAAGGCGAGAAATTTAAGGAATTAGTTATTACACTTGGTGTTTAAAGTCCAATATTCATTCAGATTT